>OX579648.1:7446995-7583397 GCA_951230895.1 Carpatolechia fugitivella | reverse complement strand
CTAATATACGTACCGTAAACTGAGGTTACTTTGTCCCAAAAAAGTATGCATTTTTATTCTTTTTTCTATACCTCGATTTTGGATCTTTTAACAGTTATTCAATTAACTACTTAATTATGAAAAATTTAACTAAATATTATTGTAAACTATATTGTTAATGTACTGAATTTTGGGCCAAAGTAGTACTTTGGAGGTGGTTTCATTGCATTGCAGACTCGTAGTCACACCAAGTTATCACATCAGTGTTACAAACAGTGGCCCACGATTTTTTATTGTACTTTTTTGAGCAAATTTTTACATCGGGCTTAGATTAGCTTGTAAATAATAATAGTTTATTGAACAAATAACTAAGGTTTTGAGATTTGAAGAGAAAAATCACCATTTATACACAATTTAGTCAAAAACTGTGCATGTCTAATAGGTATATCACACTAATATTATTAATGCGAAAATATATTTGGTTGTTTAGATGTTTGGATGTTTGTTCCGCTTTCACGCCTTAACTACTAGATCGATTTCACTGACCTATATATAGAGGTCAGTGATGGATTTGGATGAAATTTGTAATAGAGATATTTTGTATCCTGGATTAATACATAGGATACTTTTTACCGGGAAAAGTCTTACATGACGCGAGCGTAGCCGCATAAAATATCCGTAAAATTTTGTTTCAGTTTTACCTGTAGTCAATCAATCAATCAGACTATTGCAGTCCACTGCTGGACATAGGCCTCCGCAAGGGCACGCCAAAGCGCACGATCACCCGCTTTCATCATCCAGCCACCACCAGCGACCCTCCTCAGGTCATCAGTCCACCTGGCAGGGGGGCGTCCCACATTATGTTTCTCGAGACGTGGCCTCCATTCGAGAACCCGTCTGCTCCAACGCTCATCGGTTCTGAGACAGACGTGGTGTTTATCTGTAGTGCTTTAGTTTAATTTCTGGGCATTACCTATAAAAATAACTTTTAAAAGCTATGTTTATTTAATTCTTGGCACAGTAAAGTCTTACATAAATAAAGACAAAATTACAAATTTATAAAAATCCCACGCCTGACGTTCAAACATAGATATTAAAATAAAAAGGATTAAACAACATTTTTGGAAGTCCCTCGACCAGAGTCAAATAAATAAATCTATAAAAAGAGTGATTTTTCACGAAATCCGCCATACAAACAACTAATTATGACCTTTCTTAGTCCTTACGTTTACGTCTACCTTTTGCGTACGACAACTTATTGAAACTGACATAAAGATTCTTGCCAGCAAATCCGTGCTTTGTTAGGCATTGGAAAGAGCCAAATGCCAAACATTTTACATATGCATCTATCTGAAGGTTCAAAAGTTTTGCACTCCATGGATACCGCATGACTTAACGGAGGACCAGAAACGACTGCGTGTCCATAGTGGTGCCGTAAAATTATAAAAAAGTTTAACAGAGGACAGTTGGCTGTCTATAATATCGTAACAGGTGACGAAACCTGGGTGTACTGCTTTGAACCCGAAAGAAAAAGCCAGTCGGCAGAGTGGGCCTATCCTTTTGAAGATTTGCCGACGAAAGTTAAGGAAAGTCGAAGCATTGGTAAAAAATGGTTGCTTCTTTTTTCGGCAAATCAGGAAATTACACACAGAATCGCTTGAAGATCAAAGGACAGTGACTGCAGATTGGTACGTCAATACTTGCTTTCCCAGAGTCTTAGAAAAAAATCGCGATAAGCGTCCTCGAAGCAATGTCCTCCTTCATTCACCACGATAACACATCCTCATATTTCGCTAAGGTAACAGAAGCCTATTTGAAGGCTTCAAATGTGGAACTGATGATGCATCCACCTTACAGCCCGGACCTCGCACCCTGCGACTTCTTTTTGTTTCCAAAGATTAAAGACAAACTTAGAGGCACACGTTTTACAAGCCCTGAATCGGCGGTGAATGCGTTTCATGAAGCCATTAAAGATGTCCCTAAAGAAAACTGGTCCAACTGCTTTGTATAGTGGTTTCAGGGAATGCAAAAATGCATTAATTTCGAGGGAATATACTTTGAAAAACAATAAATGCATCGTCTTCGTAAGTCTTATATCTAGTCTTCTTCATCAGAATCCAAAAACTTTCAGTATGCCCTATACCTTGATTTTTAATTCCGTGGATCTCTTACAGATGGAGTGTTGCCAGGCAGAAAACAGGTTACCAAAATTACAGGTATCACATTTTGATGAATAAAAATAACACAGTGAATTATTTTAAAGTCATACTTTATGCAGCCTTCATTATTTTTTTAATTGTAATTTTAAGTTTTCAATTGTAATATATATATAATATTTTTAAGTTGGAATCTGTTCAAGTTATTACATTCAATGTGGGAGAATATTTATAAAGGCCGGGTATCATTTTCAAATAACCACAGGTTGTAAACAGTTGGTTAATATTTCTATTTCTATTTCTAATGCAAAAAGGCTTTTAAAAATGCATGGAACCAAAAAAATAAAGGTGTTCTTAATCTAACATATTAGCAATACTATTAAAATAACAATTCTCCCATGCAAACTTTACTTTAATTTCGTATACCATACAAGATTCAAATAGATTTTGCACAAGCCACTGGAATTGTTATTTTAATAGCATTGTATGTAAATTATGATTTGCCTGTCTTGTTATAATAGTGATCATAACAGAAATGTACATGTGAAAAAAGGTTTGCGACAAGCGACCTGAGAACTGTCAGATTTCTACGGAATTAAAAATCAAGGTATAAGTAATAGTATTATTTGAAACATGTAAGATTCGGGTACTAGCATCACATCACACTAATATTTACCTTATAAATATGAAAATTTGGATGTTTGTTCCGCTTTCACGCCTTAACTACTGAGCGGATTTGGATGAAATTTGTTATGGAGATAGTTTGTACTCTGGATTAACTCATTCTATGAGTTTTATGAAAAGTTGAGTCGGTCTATGAGTTAGTATGAAAAGTTTCTTTTTTAGATGATTTCGATCTTTTGGAACAAAAATTGTTCAGTTTCATGGACCGAACCACCATCCGAGAAGTTTTGCGTTATTTAAGGTAAGTAAACGATATATAATTTTTTTGGTTACTTGTACCAGAAGATTGTAATTTCAAACAATTCAAAGATGTCAAACTCAAACTCGAAGTCTTCATGTTAGGTAAGTTGGATTGTGAGAACTATTTTAAATAAATACATTATCATGGACTTATCTCTTTTTATCTGAAAAAACACTTTTTCACAAAGCTGAGCCTCAAAGATGGCTTCGAAGATTTAATGTATTTCTTAATAAAGATAATGCTTTTGAAAGTTTATAGGTACTTTAAAGAATATATTTAAACCTAAGTAAGCTTTATTTGCGGGCCATTGATGTTGAAGCTTTATTTTTTTATACAAAAAGTAGTATCTGATATTATACTTATGTAATCAATTACCTACATAGTAGAGTGGGTAGGATTTTTATTTTACGAAATGAACAAAGGCAAGCTTACTCCAAACTTGTGCACGGTATTTTTCTTTATACTAACAGGAAACTTGGGAAAAAGCATTTTGTTTCATGGATTGAGTACTAACTTTAAAACGAATCATACATGATGTATAATGAAAACACGACATTTGTATAAATAAGTTCCTTACGTAACTGTGATGATGATCTTTCTGACCATTTTCGGCCATAGCGACCATTTCGACTCCTGTGACCCGAAGATGGCTTATGAAGCTGATCACACACACTAATGAAAAGCCTTTAGCACTAACTGACCTGTTTGAGATAGTTATTCGTCATCTTCATTTATGGTTCAAAACAACTGTGGCGAAAAGCATCGTGCTGGAAAGAGAAGTTATCGGTAAAGTTTGGACAGCCAGTCGTAATTTCTAATTAGGGGTAGTAACAGCTTTAGATACCGCGGGGTAATTTTATCCCACTTTGACTTGGCCCCGCTTAGTTCAGACGTTTCGACTCTAACTAATAAATTATGCGGAACAGCAAGAACTTATGTAGTTCTTCCTCATTTCGGTCAAGGCTGGAAAAACTTTGGTTTTTGGTTTGGTTATTATATTAGCTAATAGGTTTCAGATGAACATGCTTGTCTAATACTGAAATAAAAAAGAGTACCTAGATACTTTTATAAGGTTGTTGGATTCGCGTTTGACTAATTTTAAATGTGACGATTCTAAAATAATTTTTATTATAACGTAGCCGACTCTACTTTTCATAATCCTTTACGAAAACTTATAATTAAACGGTTTAATTTTCGAAATGTGCAATAATTAAATAAATAAAAGTTCAAAGAGCAAAATCAAAGACTTAAATAAGACTTAAATTAACGTCGTTGAATATTTATTTATTTGCCAATTGAAGATCAAAGCCTAAACTAATACCTATTTAATTAATCCTGCAATTTGTACTTTATTTTATCAATCTATAGAGATAGGCACCGATGATAGTTCGTTAGATTGGCAATTAGGTTTAATGGTTAGGTCCGTTTGAACTCGAAATTTATACAGGTTATTTACTTCTCCATTCAATCGTGGTTGAGAACGAGTGCTGTAAATACATAGTAAATTTAAAAAATACGTGGTTGCGCTTAATTTTAAAATGTATTGAATGAAGATAGTTAATATAAAGTGTTACTTACTTACTTACTTACTTATTATTCTTTATACATGCATAGTGTACGCAATTCTGTAATTGTGGGGTTGAGTGAGTGAGACAATCAGTTTGGTGACAAGTATGATTAATATTAAACGCTTTCATCACGGCAACAACGTGGACAACGGGAATAAAACGACACTTGTACTTGTGCTCTAGTACTAATTACGCAAAACACTATTATTTTAAATGTTGCGGTAAAACACTGCACTTAGGACTTAAAAATACAGTACGATTTCGCTTTATTTGTATTATTCGACTTTTTATTTTGTTTAGAGCCTATTAGAAGTGAGTGTTTTGTGTTTATTGTGCTTGTCACTAAATTTGCGATTAAACTACAACTTTTGCAGTAAATTACCTATCTAACTCCAAATTGGTGTTTAATTCATGTACGATATTCAATATTTTTTTATTCATAGAAGGAATCAATAACAGTCCGTCTAACACGGGATAAGTATTGTAAAATATTAATAATTATAAAGCAGAAAACAGAAAACAATAATAATCTATTCTAAAATATTAATTTATTAACTAACTAAAAGTCGATAAAGTAGGTACTTACCTCGACGCCCCCTCCTTCATCGAAACTGTGGTTACGTAGGCGGCCGAAGCGGATAAAAACCATAGCCCACTAAAATATATTTTATTTATATTTTTCTCGTGTTCTCATTATTATTTGCCTACAATTGAAGGTTCCTTAATGGTATCAATTTACAAGCATGTATTTTGGGTCGGCTTACGATACGACCCATGTGTTACTAATACGACCCTTAGGGGAATTACTGTTCGATTCACTCACTCGAATCTTGTAATCGTATTGGATTACAATTAGGAGTTGTCTCTAGGATTATGTCTGGGCGTATTTTAGGATATTTCTTCGCAATAATAATACCTATTTGATATCTAAAATGTAAGTTTTTTTTTTTCAAAAATGACTCAGTTGTATTAAAACATGATGTCACTCGGTCTTAAGCTACAAAACAATACAAAGCAAAACCGATACAAAACTTTCGTTTAATAAAACTGAGTAAGCCAACAAATGACTGTAAGAATGCTTTCAATGTGGAAACAACCTTTTATGGCTGCTTTAGAAAACTATAAAAGAAAATCCTGCACTTACTATGGTTGTGAGTAATTGAACTACTTCAACCATTGATATACTAGGTAAAAAGGCGTAGATAAGTCATACGCGCTCAAAATGCGATACACCAAAAGTGGTCTAATTAGCCGACCTGAACTTAGTCACGCGTCGCTTTGTCACTTATGCTTGGACTTGCCGTCCTTGTCTAAATTTTGTGCCATGTTAAAACACCGTTTGCCTTGTAAGTGACCTATCTACGCCTTTTTACTTATAATATCATTGACTTCAACTAAACTAACTGCTTGTTTAAAAAAAACTTGCCAGCCTTTTGTGGTAGGTAGATGATTGGAAGAAGCAAATTTTGTTTTGTTAAAACAAGGCAAGCAAGCTTATGGTAAGCAATTTGGATTTTTTTAAACTGAGGAGAAAAGAGCATTTTAAATGTTGTGTAAAAATCCTAAATTCTTATTAGAAACTTATGTTTTAGTCTGTAAAAAAACAAAAAATATCACGTGTTTTAGCATTTATTTTGTACTTAGCTCTGTTTATTGTTATAGTCGATAAGGTTTAAGACAACTTATTGAAATATAAGAGCGTATAAGAGAGTAAAAGCTTTACTGTTGGCCTCACTTCACCTAGTAGGTTTCTTTCATATCAAATGAAAAACGTCTTCTCTGGTGGTGTACTGGGTAGAAAAAGGCAGGCAGGTACCGTGCCACATTGACACCACGCAACTTATGAACTAAGCGCAGTATATTTACAGAACCATTACAGAACAACTTTTATTATTCTCATTTGTGTCATTCTTATATTTACAGAACAACTTTCATAGTTTCATATTCTCATTTGTGTCATTTGTGTTATATTTTATTATTTAGTAACGATGTGTGTTGTTACAAATGATGATATATTCCACACGCGAGCTGTCGCGTCCACCTTAATTACTTAGTTTCTTTTAATGCATTGCTACTGACTTCTGCGAAGCTGCTGAAATCAATTATTGTTATGAAGACGAACTTATTTACTTCTTTTGACAATACTTCTGCTTCAATCAATCAATCAGCCTGTTGCAGTCCACTGCTGGACGTAGGCCTCCCCAAGGGCACGCTAAAGCGCACGATCACCTGCTTTCCTTATCCAGCCACTACCAACGACCTTCCTCAGGTCATCAGCCCACCTCTGCTTATTTTAATTGTCTATAATGTACGATATTAAAAATGGTGTAAGTAGTACACCATAATGATTTTTAAAACTGATTTATTTTCTATCGAAATAGATAGTTTTTTTTCAGCAAAACGAGAGCGAAATAAAAATTCGACTAGGCCGAACATTTAACAAGAATGAGCCTAGGGTATAGCAACTCTATATTGATGCTTTTTTTAATTCTATATTATTTGCTTTTGTTTTATCGATTTTCCATTTACCGTGCAATGTGAAAACGCCCATTGTTTCGGAGGTTCTCGATTTGAATCCGGTGGGGACACTGTCAATACAAAATCTCTTAATAAAACTGTCTACGATTTGGTTAGGATATTGAAAAGTAGAAAATTTTACTTGATTAATGATTATCCGAAAAAAAGGTGAAAACTTACATGAACTATGTTACAGTTCTTTGGCGATATAAGTACAATTCAAGCTTCAATAACTCTAAAATTAGATTTTTTAAAACGAGGCATTCTTTAGATCTAATCGGTAAGGCAGTTTTTAGGGTAAATGACGTACGGTCGACCTTACATGTAATTAAACCAATCCATCAAAGGGGCTGGCAGTAAGCCTGTAATATAAGTTAGACTACTAGCACAGAATTAATATAGGACCTACTAGTATACCTGCTTTGCTTAGGTATGATCTGTGAAATTCATCATCACAATCTTCTCAGCTATGGCCTCAGTGTATATGGACGTACCTTTTCTTCTTACCTACATGATATTAAAAAAATACAAATAAGACTTATGAAATATTTAGTAAATAAGAAAATAAAAACAATGTTAAAAAACGAATATGAAAAACTATTTACTGCTGTTAAAATTTTGCCTGTGGATAGTAAAGTGCAATACTTAATAGGACTAGAACACTATTATAGTGACGAGTATAAAATAAATATATATAACACACATAATACAAGAAGCGTAAGAGAAGGGAAATTTGTTCAACCTAAAGTTAATAACTACTACGGAGAAAGAATGTCCAAATATATAGCGCCTAAGATATTTAATAAGATCGAACTGTTAAGGAAATGCCCTAAATTAAGTATGAATCTGTTAAAATCAAAGCTGAAGGAATCATTGCTCGGTAACGCTGACTTTATCCGAGGCAGCGTCATCGAGAAATGAGACTATTATGAAAATGTGGGTGAGTGACACTATACTATGATACTTCGTAGTGTAGTGTTACTTACTTATATTTATATCCCTTCGGCCTATTGGTGTTTTGGCAGATGGCGTCTGTTTGCGTTAGATATAAGTAGACAGACGTTATCTGTTAGAATACTAATAGGCGTTAGATAATGTTTTTCTTTCTTATTCATTTTTTTCGATATGTTAAAAAAAAAAAAATGCATATTTTGAGGCAAGTAGGTGGGGTCAACCGATAAATTGGTTTATCACTCTAAGGTTGAATGTCAGTTGCTAATTATAGAACAACAAAGACTATTTTCGTTTGCAGAACGATCTGTCAGATACCGAGTATAAACCTTATTGAAATTTTCGATAACTAGGAAATTGAATGAAAAATGGTAAACCACTTTTTTTGGTCGACCTTACAAGTACTCAAAGAAAGATAGGTACTACAAATAGAAAATAGAAATAAGTAAAGGTAAATGTGCGAAAACGAGCGCGTCTCGCCATCAAACTGTGAAGTTTGACGAGTTATTTACGTTAAAAATGTAACCTTACATTTATTAAAATAATAATAATAAATAAAAAAAAAAAAATGAATGTATATTATGTTAGAAAAAGATAGCATTTTTACTGTCTGGGTTAATACTTGTAAAAAAAAAGATTTAGAAAAATGTATTTGTTGTAAAAAGTGCCTTGATACATTCTGGATCAACAGGAAACAATTTACCACGTACTCACCGATTTAGATTTTCGGATAACAAATAGAATTATAATAATTCTGAAATTTCTCTGCAAATTTCAATTTCATGAATTTAAAATGTTTTCAGGAAATATCTAAGTTGAGCGAACTTGACGATGAAAATTGTGCAGCTAAAATGCACGCTTGGTGAGAAGTCCGGGATATTTTACACTTTACGGTAATCCAATAGAAGAGAGGAGAAGACATTCTTCGATATAACTATTGTGCAGTTGTTTTTATTTATTTACTATCGATTACACACGGAAATCATCTAAAAGTTGAAAACATGACAGCCCTGCCAAAAAAAAAAAATATCCAATGACATTCGGGCTAATGTAAGGATTCTAGCGACATCCCATACATCATAATCAGTTCAGGCATTTAGAAGTTATGGTGGAATAAAGAAAGTCACATACATACGAGTACATACATCATGAACCCATTATACACCTTTTTTGGGCAGTCGTGTAAAGAAGAAAATCAGGCAGTTGTTCGAATAGCGGGCTTTCACATCAACAGCTCATATAGGTCCCCACAGAGGGGCTCGAGCCTACCCTGAATTAGGGCACGCTTTATCAGTCAGCAATACACACGAACGATATATATATTTTTCTATTAAATAATACCTTAATTTTAAAAAGTGATATCTTCTATTTTATACATGTTTGTTTATGTTATGGCTTCATTATGTTGCTGGGACATAAGAACTCGTGTTGAACAGTGGTTTTTTATAGCCACGCGTCGCTTCTCATACAAACGTAATTGGCTATAAAATAGAGATAAAACGATAAACAGGGTAGGTACTGTCAGGTGGACGTAGCCCTTTGAAGAAGGGAGGCACTCGCTTCTAGCGCATAAATCCGTAGCTAAATAATGACTCCAATATTAGTATTATTAGTATTATTATTATTATTATATATATTTTTGTATTATCTTTTCTTCATTTCAATCCCTAATCCACACCATTATTATCTTCAGCCAATCATTCTCTGACTCACTACGTCTAATTAGCTTTTTTACGATATATAGGGCGAATATCGAGTGCCAGCAACAACAAACAAAGGGAAAAGTGCGCGGAGACTGCATGTAACCAATGCAATCTCCACATCCCTCCTCCTACAGGAAAATGATCAGCCGATCACAAAAGATAAACCTAACTAATTACCTAAAAGTGCGTATAATATTTCATTTAACAAACCCTATGATTTGTACAAGAAGCCATAGCTAACAGCTACCTGGTGGAACAACGTTTCACCAAATACGAATAATTAAAACCACGCCAAAAGATTATTCATTCAAGTACAACTCATGGTACACTACATGAACCAAAAGAACAATAAATAAATTTTGAAGAATTAATAGAACAACTAACAGCGACACAAAACGTTCAACATAATATTAACTTTGGACCATGCTGCCATAATTGACCAACAAGAACAAACGAAATTATTATTATGTAATATCAGATAAATCAAATTATGACAACAAAATCCCATCAACATAATGAACAAACTTTAAGTGATCACACCTAATCTAAACTTAAATATTTCAACCTAAGCTAAGACAAAAACAAATGAAAAACGCGAATACAAAGTCTAAAAATCGAAGTAGCGGCAGGTCTGGAACAGGAGCTCAGGCCTATTCGTATATGTAGAAAAATAATGATCACCTACACTATGCGTCACTTACGTTAAATATTAACCGAATAACAAGATCTTTTCCGAAGAACTATAAATATTCGATAGCATATCTAAAATGAGTGGCCTATACACTAAGCTCACCCTCCCCTTATAGAAAATAACAACCCCATTAAATAGCTAGATTTTTAAAACCTTCTTTTCTTCATGAAGTTTCTTTTTTTAATATATAAAATGTTTATAAACTACTTATTACGAATCTGCAAATAAGAGCTGGATTAATCCATTCGAGAGAAAAACAAAAATTAATAGAACTTGACTAAACCTAATAAGCATAACATGAAACCAATAAGCGTTCTCGAATCCACCGACTCATAAAATACTAAACCAATACGATCGTGCTAAGAAAAAGCACATCTCATGAGGATGCATATGTCCTATTATGAGATCCGACAAGTAATGCTCAAACCAAACGAATATCTCGAACGATTGTTGATTAAATGAAAATACCATAGCTTAAGTCAAAAGTCCATGACAAACAAAAATAAATAAAATGTAAGAATAAGTTATCAAACTATGCCATATATAGACAAACATTAAGTTACCCATCATACAAAAATAAAAATAAATTTATATATAGAGACAATAATAATTATTTGTTGACAAAGACGCTGACATAACATATCAACTACAAATGACGATAGAAGTTCATGACGAGTTGTGAATTAAGTAAGGCATAGGACAGATCAAGGGAAACAAACGCCACGTTACTATAAAATAATATTTTTAAACACGCAATCTGAACGGTTTCAGAGAATTATGGTGAAATATTAAATCACGTCTGGAGCTTCCATCTATCTTACGTAGTAAATAATTATTATTAGATAGCCTTCGAATAACACGAAACGGACCTTTATATGGACGCGATAACTTCTGACCAACATTTGTTATTCTTTTAGGATTATATACCAAGACTAAGCTACCTGGATCGAACGTTACGAACCTGACTTTCCTGTCATAATATTCCTTTTGAGTCATTTGCGATTTACGAATATTTCTCAACGCACAAGAGATCATTCTAATATTAATTTCTTTATTCACAGTCTTTTCTTAGACTTTTTTCTGGAAAACTTAATATGGTGCATAAAAAGGATTTAAGATTAAACACGTCTTCCTCTGCGTCCGCGTTCAGTCGAAGCTAAACAAAGGTAACGAAATTAAATTGCTTCATAGCTGCGATCCGTGCTGTGATATTTGCTGTTGATTCTACAAGGCAAATAATCAGGCAAATAATATAGCAAAGAAAAAAAAATACGTAACTGGAGGTACCGATTTCTTCATAAGTCTACACCATGTCAGGTGGACGTAGCCCTTTGAAGAAGGGAGGCACTCGCTTCTAGCGCATAAATCCGTAGCTAAATAATGACTCCAATATTAGTATTATTAGTATTATTATTATTATTATATATATTTTTGTATTATCTTTTCTTCATTTCAATCCCTAATCCACACCATTATTATCTTCAGCCAATCATTCTCTGACTCACTACGTCTAATTAGCTTTTTTACGATATATAGGGCGAATATCGAGTGCCAGCAACAACAAACAAAGGGAAAAGTGCGCGGAGACTGCATGTAACCAATGCAATCTCCACAGTACTTACCGAAATGAACAACATTGACGAATCCCTTTTTTGCCCTTGGTCCCTGTGATAGTCCCTGGAAGGTACCACGGGAATTATTTTACCCGTGGTCCCTGAGTTCAATATTATATTTTAACATAATTAGTTACTCTCTATATAGTCGTAGGGGATCTAATGTCAAAATCGGCGTGCCACAGGGCTCAATTCTTGGACCGTTCCTATTCTTAGTATATATAAATGACCTGCCTTTTATGGTACAAAACCGATCTAGGATAGTATTATTTGCTGATGATATTTCTCTAATTTTCAAAGCTAGTAGACATAATCAAGATATTGACGAAGTAAATGACGCTCTTTCCCAGATCCATGATTGGTTTACGACAAATAATTTAATGTTGAATCCCAAGAAAACAAAATGTATAAAATTTTCATTGCCTAATGTAAGGAACAACAACTTAGCTATTGTCTTGAATAACGAAAATTTGCAATATGTAAATGAAACAGTTTTCTTGGGGATCACTATCGACGCAAGGTTACAATGGGACCCTCATTTAAATGCGTTATCCGCAAGGCTCAGCTCGGCGGCATACGCAGTCAGAAAGATTCGTCAACTGACTGACGTTGCTACTGCCAGACTTGTATATTTCAGCTATTTTCACAGCATTATGTCCTACGGAATTTTATTGTGGGGTCAAGCTGCTAACATAAATAACATCTTTGTGTTACAGAAGAGGGCGATACGTTCCATATATGAATTGCGTGGTCGCGATTCCCTAAGGGAATTGTTTAAAGAAATTGATATCCTCACGGTATCCTCGCAGTACATATTTGAAAACATCTTGTATGTCCGGAAGAACATAATGCTATTTCCTAAGAATTCTGATATACATAATATAAATACTAGAAATAAAAATAAAATAGCGCACCCAAAATTTAGACTGTGTAAGTTAATAATTCATTCATGGCGAACTGTATTCGCTTCTATAATAAAATATCAGATGATATTGTAAATCTGTCCGATAGCCAATTTAAAGCTAAAATTAAAACTATTTTATGTTCTAAGGCCTATTATACGATAAATTATTACTTAGATGATAAAAACGTCTGGTCAACTGTTGTCCCAAATCAGCGGAGTAGATTGTAATTATGACTCATGTATGATTCTTTATATATTTAAAAGAAAAGTACAAAAGATACAATTCCTGTGGAGTTTCTTCTGGCCGTTCTTCTCCACAGAGGGCGTACACTGGTAGTGAACGTGCCATCCATGATAGCTTTGACGTCGAAAAATGATTTGTAAAAATCTTAATTCGAATTAAAAAAAATACTTTGACTTTGACTTTACTCTACTCTGTGAGCTATAGACCTCGCGAATATTTTTTTTTCCCAACCAACCCCCACATCTTCACCATTTCGGAAATCTATTTATTTATTATTTTATTTATTTATTTTTTTGGCACACCAACATTACATTGGTTACATTTTACATTCATTTTTTTTTAAAGATCTTAGCATAAAACCTAATGCACCAATAATTAGTACAGGTGAGCACAGCATGCGTAAAAACAATAAATAACAATAATTTTATAAATCTAAAAGAAAAAACTACACAACAGAAACGAGTCCAGCCCGAGTGGACGGATATAAAATATTTATTAAACAATTTTTAAATTTATGAAGGGAAAAACTTAAATATATGTTATCCGAATGAGATCTGGAACTAGTGTTATACGATTTACAAATTCTGGTCATAACAGCATTTTGACCAAGATTTGTCCTAGAAAATGGAATTGTAAAGAGAGAAAAGGTTTTTGTTCAAGGTCTTCGGTTTGTATTGAAATTTTCGGAAAACTGAATATAAAAAAAACTATGTAATTATCAAACGTACTAACAATATTTCATGAAAAATGCGACCTGTAGAGGAGATCATTTATTCACAAACGCGCACTCACAAACAGAATCAGTCGAGAAATGAAAACCAATCGTGAGACCTTAGATAAATGAAAGGCTCGCATCTATGCGTGAGACATTCAAAATTGACATCAAAGAAAAATTAAAATTTGAAAAAGTGACACAAATTAAAAAAGCAGCGAAACCAGCCTCTAGAATGAACCTAATCCAAAAAATTTGCAAACATGCACGCAGAAATGCTGCACTAGCAATAACCACACCTTTTCGATGATCTTATTTCTCAAAGTACGAGTATGTTCAAGATATGAACTAATATATTTTCTAAGAATAAGTTTTGTTTTGTTGGGTCGAATCCCGTGCCTAACTTACAGGATGTTCACATTACGAAATTTCTTCGGGTCTACGGATGCCAAGGATGTTTGTATTCCACTCCCACTCGTCCACCGACCCACGTACACGTTATTTACGTATAAACACTCTAATGGAGGATTCGCACATTCTCTGTGCCACCTACGCACTTGAGTAGGACAAGGGATCACCGTTGATAATTGGACAGTTAAATAAACCAAACTATAATCTAACTACTTCATTCCACATAAGTAGATATAGGAAAAATTTTCGGTACTTTCTGATAGAAGACGGTGCACCAAGATTAAAATTATTTCTGTGCAACTAGCAATCTATCAGCTAGAATTAAAACTGTCCATATTATCTATAACCAATGACTCGATATCTATATAAAATTGTGTGAAGGTATTTCAGTCTTTGATTAGCAAAATTTTGTCAAAATTCCTCTCGTCCTCACCAATAGGCGCACGTTCACAGTCACGCAGATATTAATATTGAGTATGTACCACGGGTACTTATCCGCACGTGTTGGCTAGCCGCAAATGGGACGCATCTAGATATTATTGAGTACAATCCAGACCTAAATACACATATATACTTCGCTTGATTCAATATAAAAGTTGGGCCATTTAAATGAGTCAGGAATCAGGATGGGTAAGACACGGAAAGATTTGTTCTAAAGAACCGTGGTCATCGATTTCAGTGAAAAGAAAAACTACATTAATTCTAGACTAGAGTAAACAAAAACACTCATACTCAGTTCGGGAATCGAATTCAGTCGTGTTGAAGATTTGTTTTTATAATATCAGAGTAACCCATTTAAATGGGCCACCCTAGACCCGCTAAACCTTGAGTGAACCCATTAACTGATTTTATGAGATTAAAATTTGCTCCTGAAGCATAAATATCAGCCCGCGGCATGCTTCGCGTAGGTCTCAGACTTTCCCATGAGAATATAAACAGTTGTAGCGGAGAGGAGTGAAAGAAGAGGAGAGAGGCTTTTGGCCTGAGGTGGGACACAACAGGCTATATTGGATTAGATATATGTATGTATACCTATATATTTGAAGGTATTTCCTTTAAAAATATTAAAATCAAATTCATCTTATTATAGGACAATGATTACAATATGTTTAACCTAAATAAAAAAATACGAATTCGTTACAAGATAATTGAAAGTATAGTCTTCTTGGCTATAATTTAATTAAATTTTCAATAATAATTGCGACCTACTTACATTATTGCCAATTAAAAAACACACAGGTTGTAGACATCATATTTCTAAACAAACATTGTTGTATACAAAAAAACACAATATAACAAACATTCACAAAACACGTACTTACAAAAAAAAAGTATGTTGTATGAAAACGAAATAAAAATAAATAGCTCTCGAGTTGAATTTAATGGGACTATTCAGAACAGCTATTTGGGTCAGAACTATTTCCTAGTCATTACTTTTGCATTCTGTTAGTATTTTGACATGGAAATAAAGGTAGGGAAATTGCGGCTATTTCCTTACAGACTGAGGGACGACAATAAGGACGTGATTTCCGTAAAGCAAATTTTCAGAGTAAAATTAATCGACAGTGTGAATGGTGACTGGAATTGGCAGTGTTTTGAATAACTTTATTGGTATTTTGAACGCTTGAATACCTTCGAGAAATTTCTCACTTTTGGCGCTCTGTGTCCTAATTACTATCACTCCTAATCAAATCATAAAACGTCTTATAAAACACATAAAACAAAAATTTTGGCTAATAGCTGAAACTTATTTTCAAAAATGCTAAGATTTTAATTAGTTAACTAGGCAGAGTAGATACGTCACCTATAGACCGATAGTCATACCAAACGCTGCTTGCTGTGCTCGTAGCCTCGGAGGCTCGTAGCACTACAGCAGCGCGGCGCAGTGAGACCATTGCTACGCCGCCGCCACCGCCACCATGTAGGTCGTAGGTGTAGTTATTTTTTAGCGCCACAAAATGCAGTCTATGGACTGAAGTGTTTCAAATGGTATTTGTAAGACTTCGCAATTGAATAAAAGTACGCTTTTTCCCTTTTGAGCGAATCTTGTACTTCATATCAGAAGTTGACAAATGTTCTGTCACGGACTTGAGAGTTTCTGCCCACTCTCTATTGCTAGGCAGGCTGGGCACGCTGATATAAAAAGGATTGGTTTGGTAATTTATAACTTGTTTGATCTATTGATAAATCTGTTTAATGTAAGATATTTTTAAGACATTTTCAATTGATCATCGAGTCAATTTGTATGAACCAACATCAACCTGCAAATTTATCCTATTTTATTTTTCTATGTTAGAACCTTCTACGAAGCAATAGAAAATATTTTTAAAAAGATGAATGAAATCGGTAAAGCTGTTCTCAAGTTATAGCGTGACCAGGAGAAATAGGGGTTTATTTTTACACATATATATTATATAAGTATAGATAGGTAGAAGTACTGAATTGTTAGTATTATATTCTTTATTGCACACTTAAATTTACAGGATAATTATTAAAATTAGTTATAAAGGCGAGGGATCTCTATAAGAGATCTCTTCCAGTCAACCTACAAGGTGGTGGAAAAGATGTAAAACAGAGCGGGCACAAGGATGTGCTCTAAATAAATTAGCCTAAAATAAAAATAAAAAAGAATTTTAAATAAAACATAAATGCAATAAAATATCTACATATATCTAATAAATAGGTACATACATACATAATTATGAAATTACATAATACTACATATTAAACTTTACTTACATACCTAATAAAACACATATCATAATACATAAATACATACACAAAATAAAATAATATCAAGAGAGATGAGATAAGAAGTGCTCTTTTAATTTAAGTTGGAAAGTAGTTATGGATGAACAGTTCTGGATTGCTGTAGGCAGCTTGTTCCAAAGTAGTACAGCATAAACTGAAAAGGAGTTGAAAAAGAAATTAGTATAGTGGCTTTAGAACACACCAGCATCCTAGTGTTGCAGGGACGTCTAGGGCGAGTGTCAGGAGGTAAACGTTCGAATCGTGATTTGAGATAGTGGGGGGTCGCAGGGTTTTTGAGGATGTTAAATAGAAGAGACAGGATGTGCACATCACGACAAAGACGAATAGGGAGCCATTTAAGCTGAGCGCGAAATACAGTATACAGTACCTTTGAGATACTTCAGTGGTTTAACGTTGACGGAAGGGGTTTATCTCCCCGTCATACTTGTCGGCGAGGATGGCAGCCACCGCTCCTCCACTTTTACCAACACAAGTTACAAAATATAATAAAATAAAAACCACTACGAAAATCGTGCAACTCCTACACTATTTTTAACTCTCTTCCGTATATGAAAGGTATTGTGGTATTGCCGATGTACAGGAAAATAGGATGATATTTACCTTTAATGTATTATAGGGATAAGCACGCTCGTATAACATTAGCAAAGTTTTTCGCAATACGTATACCTACTTATGTGACAAAGAAGACGAAAAATCATTTGTTTTTGCAAGTATCGCGCGTGGATCCATAGTGTTTTTGTTAAATTGTTATTTTAAAATCAGAAGATCTATATTCTTCTTTTTTTGCCCTCGGTTGGTATGTGTTTAGGTATTCGCTAATAAATGGCGCGATTTCGAAAAGAATAAGCCACGTTCTCGAGCGTGAGAGCATTTTTATTCAATCGAATTTTCTTTTGAGAAATATATTTGAGCGCTTTGAACTCATCTGGGCTTTAGACGATGTATTATTAAAATACATTGAATTTGATTTGAATGATACACGCACATAATCTTAGCACCTAATCAAGACATTAAATTGTTACGTTTGACAATGTTTTGTGTAATCCGTGACATTAGCGGTACCAAAAGTACATCCAACATAAAACATAGAAGGTAGGTTATCGATCAAAACTACACAACAAATTTATTAGACCTATTATATTTTATATTTATATTTATATTTTATATAGTACCCTAAGCTCTTTTCTCACGTTTTTACATCCCCGCCCCGACGAGAAAACATTGAATATCCTTGTAGCAACGCGCAGCCAAATAAAGATGCGATTCGGCTAAAACTTTAAGCGTTATTGGATTATTCAGCTAGATCCCTCCCGGATTTGATTTTCGAACGCGGTGACGTCATGTGGAGGATGCTGGCCAAAACTTGGCGCGAGAAGAAAACCGGATATTGTAAAGCGAGTCTGAAATTACATTCTGTTCAAAAGTTTGTTTATATCCATCAAAGTTTTTATATTCTTCAATAAGTGATTTTTTATACATTTGATTAAAATGAATCCGTTATATTGTAGTTTTACTTGTTCAACTTTATTTTTACAGTTTTCACCCAATCAACCATTGATTTCAAGTTTATGTCGAGTCGGGCTTGCATGACCAGACAGAGGTAAAAAAATCAGCAGCTCATATACGTCCCAAACAAGAGGCTCAAGCAAGTAGGGCAGGCTTAATCTATAACAATTAAAACAATATCCCAAATTTAAAAAATGTGCAGCGACCTTCCACTTATATTTAACGTAATATACACAAAATTCATTCTTCCACATGCCTACAATATTAAAGGTAAGTATACCGTAATACACTCGACGCTCTTACGGTGAAGGAAAACATCGTAATGAAACCTGCACACTCCTGGGAAGAAATTCAAAGGTTGTGTGTAAAGTTGACCAACCCGCACTAGGCCAGCGTGGTCGACTAAGGCCTAATCGCTCTAATTCAGAGTAGGCTCGAGCCCCTCGGTGGGGACGCATATGAGCTGTTGATGATACCGTAATACTTCTTTTTGTTTCTTACAAGATATCGTTATGTTTGACAAGGGAATAGAAATGGAACGCACAATATTAGAAACGATCAACCATCGGTACATATATTTTACAGACCATAAAACCATTTGATGGTTCAATTGAATTAAAAAATATATATTTCCACTACGAAACACATCCAACAAGGTAGAGTTCTACTTTACACTGAAAAAAAAACTGATCACACAAAAAACTGACTTGTGAATAATTTATTTATTATTTTTGACTAGCATATACCTTACGAGGTACCAAATGAGAGACTGTATTTATGAAGTAAGATCAAATTGTTACCATTTGTAAGCAAATAAATAAATATGAATATGAAAATATACTACTATTACTGTTAACTTTTTTTTATCAGGTGGTCAAGTCGAACATAAGTTTACTATCATTTACGCACTTTGGCCTATTTACATTTTGCCTATTTAAAGACTAATAGAAAATCATCCCTACTTATTTTACTTCCCATGCTTTTTTTTCTAGACCATATTTTTTTATATCCATACGTGGTCAGTTCCATTCATGGTCTGTGGTGAGTACGCAAGCAATTTCGCGGGTACACGCAAATATCGTAAGACAGGCTGCCTTTTCCATGTAAGAATTTATTAGAAATACCAAATATTGTCAGTCGGGCAAACGGAAAACTTTTAGGGTCGTTATTTGACGCAGGCCTTGTCGACACTCTATTTGCAGATGTTGTGCTGGGCTTGAGGAATAATCACGAGTATGTATAAACATAATATAACGACGGTTCCGTAGCTTAGTCTTTGTGTGATGAGCAATTGTGTTTGCCTTGTGCCTGGATGTTATTTATTTAAGTATGTATCTATATGTATCTTTTTATGTAATGTATATCAACTGTTTGACACCCATAGTACAAGCTCTGCTTAGTTTGGGATCAGATGGCCGTGAGTGAAAATGTCCCCACATATTTATTTATTTAACTATTTTTCCTTCATTCTTCCTAGTACTATATAGGTATATTAATTTTTTGCTTCAACCCAAAAAAACTACTTTGTAGCTGCTTGAAACAAACCAACAATTAATAATCTTTTTAAATTATAATATGTTAGTGTGTGTGATATACCTACTCGTAGTTTGTTTTATTTATCCTTCTTCTGATTGGATTAGGATTATTATTAATTATATATATATTATATTATTGATTATATTTCATACTAGCTGACCCGGCAGACGTTGTCCTGCCATTTTTCACCTCTACCCTACTCTACCTACACCTACCCAAAATCTACCTTTTCACATACCAGCGAACCTTCCTTTAATTTTTATTGTAACGTGTTACATTGGAAGCAAAACCATATACTTAAATATTGATAAACTAAGCTACTTTTTCTTGAAATATTAATAAGAATTTAGAAACAAAAAGCATCGTACCAACGTAACCGACCCTATAGTTTCCCAAAGGAGACGTGTAGATACACAAAGCCTCATGAAATAAACATTTCTACACACTCATCTCGACTTACCCCTACAGTAGTACAGTCGAGTCAAGCTTTACACTTAGTCTATAAAAGAATGGTAACTATAACAACACAGGTCATTTCTGTTGCAGTACCAATTTACCGTACCAAGTGTAACCCAAACGCAGCAATGAATACCAAATTAGACTCTGCATTAAGCCAAGTCTAAAGACGCTTTCACATTACGTACAGTACCTGCCACCTGCACAGCTGCAAAATAATAAGCTGCTCCAGCCAGTCAGTAGTCTAATCAATTACGCTTTACGCTGTACTTGTTTTCAAAATTGTATTCTCTACCAGAGCAGAAATTATATTAAATTAAATATGCATGCACTGCACATTGCACAGCATCATGAGCGTAAACCAAGTGTATAACAAATGGTCAAAATTCCATCATGTATTTAACAGTTAAAAAGAGCACAAGCAAGAGCATAGCTCTTGTGGCGCTTTTGTAAACTTTTTATTCCCATTGAATTAGTTACATATCACATAATTTGCCGCGTGACCTGGCGACACGGAATTTCTAGATGACAATTTATTAATGTACATCAGCCAAAATGAGTCTTATGCTACAAAAAATGTAAGTATATTATTTAAAAAAATATATTGTTTTTTAAAAAGGTTAACAAAGAAATATTTTACGCGTGCTCAGCTAACAGAATATAGTTTAAATTACCTGTGAACCACACATATTTATTACTTATATTTTGCATGAATTTTTTAAAACAACAAGAATTATTGTTAGAGAATACTCAAGTCCTGAAAGTTTCTGAATAGGAGCTTGACCTTATGACTTCAATCAGCAACAATTTGGAAGTTTCAAAGTCAAATATCGCTCAACAAGTTCTGTGGAATCTGTCTCAAAAATGTTCTACCTAAGTTACAAGTAAAGGTAGGGAGGTATACTCATCTTACAGAATATAGTAAACATCTCAGTTATCTTTTCAAATATTCACGATACGTAATCAACGATCGATTCTATGTCTTACGCTGAAGAAATTTTTTCTACTCTATTTTATTCTATTCATCATCAGAAAGGCCGACAATTGACTTGACAAACCCTGGTAACAGTGTTACCATATTATAAATCTGTTTATTCAACAGAGTTTTTCGGGTGTGTCTTATGACGTAGCGAGTAGCAACACTGATAAATGATACTTAAGTGAGGTTTGGCCCAAAAAGCCAAGCAACGTTTTACATAAACATGGCCAACGGACTCTTGACTTGACACACGCCTCATGATTTAGCCTTTTTTACGAAATTGATTGATCGATGCGACGTTCATATTTTACAATGAAAAGTTCTAAAAAAAATTTAGTTTTTTTGTTTCCTTGAGGAGACGCGGGACAGGAGATGGACATTTGAATATTGGACCTAATAGGGGATCAGACTGTTCCTAAATTTACCATATTTTATAAATTATTTTTAAAATATAGATTAGTAGCAGACGATTCGCGAAGAAAAAAACAGAATCAGTTGAAAAACTAAATTACAGTGATTTTTTAAAGTTTCAATATGTCTGTCTCTTTCAAAAACGATTTTTTGTATTAAGATTATATGGCGTTACGAACAAATGACGTCACAAGTGGATATGTGCCTCTCTGTCTAATCTTGAATTTCAAACCTTTATAACTCGGTCAATTTTAAAGATAGAGCAAATATTCTTTTAGTGTTCGGTACATAGCAGAAACAAAGAAGTTCGGATTTATAAAATAAAAAAAAGTAGTCTGATCCTCTATTAAAGAGTGTTGTACTGATTATTTCAATATGATTAAATTATTTTAGGAAGTCTACGTAGCCGATCGATAGCGCTCTTGGTGACATGCATCGCGGAAGTCGTCACATTCAGGTTAACAAGCCGCGCCGTAAGATACACCGTTATGACACATTTCCAATCATATTTATTTTTTACTAGCGGTCCGCCCGCTAAGATTTTCCCGTGGGAATAAGACTTTTTTGTAAGGGTGTTGTTAAAATGTATCAAATGAATGTATCAAAAGACGTGTCCTTTTACACCGTGAAATTTTATTGGTTTATTTTCGTAAAAGCGAGTGTTCAGTCTGTTGCTTGTCGACATGTTCCTTGCGGGACGCTTCCGTAAAAATGCGATAGATTGTAGAAAACTTCATAATGATTGCCTGACGACTGATATTGATATGCCGGCTTTTCAATTCCACAGTCAATACCTACCTCTTAAACAACATATGAAGTTTTCTTATTTCTAACATATTTTTTCAACTTATACGAGTATTATTTTACTTTCGATCTCAAATAAGTACAATAAAAAACTACCCACGGGTTTAGACCTTTTAATTGGTATAAGGAGGGTGCTAAATTTATTCTATTAATTATTCTGTTTTGTGGTATGTTGTTTCGCCTTTTAGCTAATTGGCAATACTCTCTTTGTGACTCTGTAGCTCATTCATGGTTCAAAGAGAAACCCTCAGTTAATCCCGCACTATAAGCTTTTACAGATTAGCTTTGAAGCTATAAATTATGAGAACACACTAGAAACATTACATTTTGTACTCTACTCAATCTAATTGGTGAATTACTAGCTATCAGTCTGAGAGCGTCGGTAATCTAGTGTGGGCCAGCGCAGCGTATTCGACTAAGGCCTAATCGCCCTAACTGGCCCTAAGTGGGGACGTATATGAGCTGTTGATGATGATGTGAGTCTCATAGATTAATATCCTAAACCACATTGATACATGAGCAGAAACTACACTCATCCTCTATTGCTTAGCGTGAGATGAGAACAAACATTTTTGCGTTAAAATATTTTATTTTTTGAGTTTTACTTTAGCATGACAATACAAAATTTTTAGAGGAATATAAGTACTTAATTAGACTTTTTATGAGGAATTAAGGTTTGATGAAGTCTGAACATGACGTCGTTAATTTTAATTTGCGCACGTGACGGCTCATGCAATAGCCGACCCTCATTGTGCACCTAAAGCTCGTTATGTGCGAGGTGGAGAATGATACACCTGTTTGTAAAAGGTCCGTCTTACATTGTACTTTAATCTTCATTAAGAATAACAGTAAAATCCTGAAATTCTGATAAATCATTAAATAACTTTCCCTCGAGACAGGTAAAGATGGAATAAAAGAACCTCACGGGAGAGATAATACTGGAACTTTAGAAATTTCGATTAAATCCTAATCGAGACGCAGAGGGCGTTTCTGTAAAGTTAGACAAGAGTTAGACACGTATCACACCGGGCTATTTATAAAGTATACACTATACATTCAAAATTAGTGTAGAAAATTAAACGTAACAAAGCCAATTTAGACTTGACATTCTACAAAGACTAATTAAAAAGTGTTGAAGGCAAGAATTTCGTTATGGACAGAGAGAAGTAGATGTTGTCGGAAGAAACAACAGACAAATGGATGTCATTACAGAACCGAATGGAGTCCATGAAAGCTTATTCATTCCCTCCCAAGCGCCGAGGGATATGGAGCTCATATAAGAAATGAAATAGAAACTAATTTTGTATCTTAAATTCCCTTAATTTAAACAAGTTTTATGTTACGGACCTTATAAATATGAATTACTTTACGGCCACGCTCTTAATTTTAAAGAAGTTAACGGATTTTATGTTGGCACGGACTATAAAACAACGTTAAGAAAAAATATTAGGTTAAAAGGATAAAGATAAAAAAGATAAGTGTCTTTAAACAAAATCATTTTTCGACGTCAAAGCAAGATGGCCCGTTCACTACAAGTGTACGCCTTCTGTGGAGAAGAACGGCCTGAAGAAACTCCACAGGACTCGTATCTTTGGTACATTTCCTTTTTTTAAATAATATATTGTTTACAATAGTCAATATAGAATACATTGTTAATGTTTCCTGTGCCGAGCTGGACCATCCGAACACCAAGCCTCTTTGTCATTTAAATAATCAACTAACTAATAGTAAGCTTTATTACAAAGCGTCTGTTTTACACAATTCTTAAACATTTTTTCTGGTAAAACTAAGATCTCATCAGGTATTTTGCTATAGCAAAGTATAAGATGACTTGGTGAAGGTTGCTGGGCGTCGTCGATGGTGGATGTAAAAGTTATCTGGGCCCCGTTTCACGAAGCAACAATTTACAAGTAACAAGTTACAGTTTGATATTCATTGCGTAGCCATTTCGCCTAAACTGTAAGCCCTTATCGTTTTATCTAATCGTCTACGCAATGTACGTCAAATTGTACTTGTAATTTGTAACTTGTAGCTTCGTGAAACGGCCCCCTGCTATACCCTATTTCAGATAACATCGGAAAAATCTTTCATAGGATACATTTCCAGACATGTCAATCTTGATTAGCTGACAAATGTGAATCACGAATAAACTTTTTTCTGCCATACGTATTTTTTGTCTTTTTTTCCAATATTATTTAAGTATAGAAGTATAGATATATAGCTGGGGCCCGTTGGGTGCTTCATGTTATGATGAAAATATTGTATTCGTAGTACAAAAGAATCGGTTGTCTTTTGTTATTTCAGCCATTATTAATGTTTTTTTATTTGCATGTTTTGAACTGAGAAGCTTTTGCTAAATTTTCTGAAAGGCTGGAGCCTACACTAAATAATTGATATTTTGAAAGAGATACGGACTGACTGACAAAATAATGCAAAGCAGACTAGACGGAGTTAAAAAAAAGTTTGAATGAAAATTTGCTGACGAAGTCGAAACGATGCTAAACATTTTTAATAAAAAAATGTAGCGATGTGGTAGACATTAATGACATTACGTTATCCAGTATAACAGTACCATGGCCACCCAGGTAGATAGATCAGATAGATTGATTAAAGTCGTCTGTAGTAAATTCTGACCACCCAATGAATAATACGAAGATCGTATTACGATCGTGTTGCGGTTACTATAAACCAATGAATCTGCGGCTGTACGCGACTTTGATAAATGAAGTTTCGTAAAACAGTCACCTTTGGGCTCATTTCGGCCAGATCTGTCGCGACGCGGCGGCTGTATAAAAACGGAATTGGACGCGGCTGTATCCTGTAATAAGAACATTAAACTTCAGTCAGTATCCTTTATTATCCTTATTGGTTTTTTGTACGATAATAAATTTGGGTATTTAATACTACTTACTTCATTATTGACAAAAAAGGGAGGTTAATACATTGACGGTACTTAAAATTAGGGCAAAGTATTAAAGCTTATTTTGCCGAAGGAAGTAAACTGAAAGGCACATAAAAGTTATTAAACAGTAGATGAACAAAATAGCATCATTAATGAACCATGTCGTGGTAGTAGTGATACTCGTAATAGGTAATGTCGCCATTTTACTTGATTTTACTTGGTTTGAACAAAGGAAGCACAATAATTTATATGGGAGCAGAACACCCACTGCGCTGCTGTCCTAATAACGAACAATAAAGTAAATACAGTTACTGAGAGAGAAACGAGCTACCATAAAATAGTGGTAAAAGAGGGACCTGCTTCACAGAACAACAATTTTTGTGAGGTTGGTTGTCGACCTTACAACCCACACGATGAAGAAGAAGAAGAAGAAGAAAGAACAAGGTAATTAGATACAGAATGATGTCTTGCAGCAGCACGTCATGTGGCTGGACAGGTTAACCTTCAGGGCGCCTTTATCTCATAGCAATAAATAATTAACTGTCTGCCCATGGTTAGACTCGCGTTGTTTAAGATTTTTCCCGTGGTAATAAGACTTTTTCCAATGCCAATAAGACTTTTTTATGTGGAAATATAAAGCTTTAGCTGTTACAAAATCATAAACTGTTCAGTAGTTTAGGCGTGAAAGCGAAACAAATGTCCAAACATCCAATTTATAATACATTTATCAAACCTGCTTACAAAATTTCACGAGAATGGGTTTCAAAACGTGACCTGTTGTGTTGAGGAGAACAAACAAACAGACAGATGGACAAACAAAAGCAATTTTGGCCAAGCTGAATCGGAGACGCTTCGCGCTCGCTAGGTCTATTAAGTACCTATCAATATTTTTCTAGTCACATCTAGTCAAGCTCCAAGCAATCTAGGTAATTGTTTGATCCTTTTTAGCTTTGTAGATTCCAAGAGTACCGAAAAGACAATAATGAATATTCATTCCACTAGGGATGAATATCTGGTCTGACTGGTCCACGTAAATGTATGGATCTTAATGAAATGATACCACTTATTTCTAATAAACTATTTTTAAAATATTTATTTTTATACTTCAGTTAATACTCTTGGTTAATTCTCTCGCTGGCATGGCAATTCACCAAGCTTTAGCTTTAAACTGATGTCAAGGCAAGGCAACCGTAAACTGAGTACTTATCTATACACTACTCGTATCAGCTTGACGATCCAAATCAAGAGTCGAATTAAATCGCCACCGGCATCGGTTTTACGACAAATGACTAAATATTTCGATATCTATCTATCTAATAAAATAAAAATCATGTATCTGAAACAATCGTAGGAAAATAAACGTTCAGATCGTTCAAAGTAGCCGCCCCAGTTGGGGAAAAGGTGAAAGATATAAAAATGACTACGGAACCCACACTTTGCGTGGCCCTACACGCTTTTGGCAGATTTTTTTATTTTAATAGATTGAACAAATCAAGTGTATGCGCATAATGAAATTTTAGAAATGCAAACAATTGTGGAATTCAATGCAACCTTTTCTGTGAATGCAAGCTATCAATGTTGATTTGACTTTGTTCGAATTAACACAAATAGCCTGCATCCTCCTCTGAATAGCCAGTTTAAAATTCTTGTTTTTCAATGTCTAAAGCCGTTTAAAACTTTTTCAAAGTTATGTAGC
The DNA here is from genome assembly GCA_951230895.1 of Carpatolechia fugitivella. NCBI lineage: Eukaryota > Metazoa > Arthropoda > Insecta > Lepidoptera > Gelechiidae > Carpatolechia > Carpatolechia fugitivella. The sequence continues at coordinate 7,555,961 of OX579648.1, read as the reverse complement.
TTCCAGTTTGTATCAGAACTGTAATAGCGCAGAATTTTCATTTGCAATAACAACAGGATTTTGTTTACCTACCTTTTCTTGCGGCAAGTACATAAGAATTAAAAATTGGTTATAAAATGGAAAGTTTGCAATCTAACCTAAATAAGTCTTAAAAAAACACGATAAGAAGAAGATAAAAAATACTCAAGACCTTGACAGTAGAAGGTAGTGTCTCACAAAGTAATTTACGTTTCGTACGCTAACAGTCAACGAGAGATACCTCGTTGTGTTTTCACTAAGTTATGATTTTTTTATCGATGTGGCGCTAATGTTCACATAGGGTAGCCCCGAGAGGCGCACGCGCTACTTGCGTAATCTGCGAAGGAGCTTATAGGCTTAAATGTTACGCCCTGACGGCGTCCCACAACCCACGCAGAGTTTCTCGATCTGTTTAACCACAATACTAGAACCAACAACGACACTAAGGCTCTGGACAGACAGACTGCAGTTCAACACAATCTGACTGCCAAATTGCAGTTTGTATGCAGTTGGCGCGACGCAATGAAACTGCATGCCCAATGCCGGTCAACTGCACACCAGCTGCAATCAAACTGCACGTTGACGGGAATTGGGCATGCAGTTTTATTGACTGCAATTCAACTGCAATCCGATTGCCAAATTGCAGTTCAGATTCAATTTGAATGCAGTTGGCGCGACGCAACGAAACTACATGCCCAATGCTCGTCAACTGCACACCAGCTGCAATCAAACTGCACGTTGACGGGAATTGGTCATGCAGTTTTATTGACTGCAATACAACTGCAATCCAACTGCCAAACTGCAGTTCAGATCCAGTTTGCATGCAGCTGGCGCAACTGTCAACTGCAATTTTGCAGTAGGATTGCAGTTGAATTGCAGTCCGTCAGTCTAGAGACTAAGCAAAGCACTCCGAAGATATCGATATTCCAGACTTTCCGACACCAGGCGCCGCCGCCGTCGCTAAACTTATATAATATCCTCTTTCAAGTGCTGAAACAACAGATAAGAAAACTTGTTGACTAAGCATGCAGGAAATACGGACGCTAAATACCCAGCTGTTGTGGCAGTTTCACTTTGCCCATACGACATGATTCTCCATGCAGACAAGTTTATTTTGCTGCAGTTTATTAATAAATAGCTAAATTGAGTTGTATTATTTGTAGCACATTAATAAACTGATGATAAAATTTATTTGTCCGCAGCAACGCATAGAAAAATAAGATATAACTATATTATAGCAGTCTGCCCGCGGCTACACTCGCGTTGTATAGGATTTTCTCGTGGGAATAAGACTTTTTCCCGTAAAAAGTACTTCCCGTTGAGTATACTTTAAGCGTTATTACGGAACAAACATCCAAACATCTAAACATCCAAATATATTTTCACATTTATAATATTAGTGTGAATACACCCCTAGCACACACATATATCTATACATTTTGCTGTATGTAACGAGCGAACGAAGAATTCACTCAACATACCCATATTCACAAAAATATTATGATTTTATTTTGTTAAGTGGTTAGTGGGTTGAGATAGTAGGTGAAGGCGATTAATCGATTACTCTAACGTTTTCTAGGCATTTTGAAACCTAAACCTAAATGGACGAACTACAATTTAGGTAAATAAACGTTAATGGATTAAATTCAACTAGTGTCTAAAATAATTGATGCGAAGTCAAGTTAAATGGTCTGTCGCTCAAAAATATTCCGAGCTCATCGCAGTATTCCGGACATATTGGAGAAGGAATGCCGATAATAAGGACCGTGGTTCGTACGGAATGTCATGAACCAACTATATAGCATTGGGAAATATCTCATTATGTAGTTTTTCCTATGATAATAAATTTATTGTGGGGGCGTATCTCGGATGATTTCCAAATCATTTTGGGATGCACGGAAATATTCTCTCGGAGGAAACTATTATTTTATTATGTATTTTAATAAATTCCTTATTTTAAAAAAAAAAACTAAAATTCAAATATATTTATTCGTAACCATAGGTAACCTGTCGCTGCTCTTAAATATTAGCAAACAATATTGTTGACTAATATTTGTTTAAATTCGACTCAACTGTTCACAGATTTTAAAATGTAATCCGATATCCTTAATAAACATGGCGCAAGTTCTTTCCTGTAATGACTAGATTGTAGGACCAATGGCTTAACGTGCCTTCTGAAGCACGGAATCATCTTTTTTTTGGACAATCAGGTGATTCAGCCTTGTCTTACCAAACTGGAAACTTCGTAATGAGTTGCGAAATCTCGACCACTCGACCACGAAGGATGTTAGAAGTTTCTGGTTAACAACAACAATGGTTATCGGGTATTAGCTAGCACAACACAGGAGCATCTTAGGAACGTTACTTACTTTATTTCATCATCTTAATAATAATAATAATATGGTATTTATTTTCTTACCACAAACACTTAATAATGATGGCATTTATTTATTTATGATGTCTCTACATTAAAATGTATCTTCCATTTGTTCTATTACGAGGAATTTGTATCTAAAATTAAAAGAGATAAAATGCACTATAAGTAACTACTAAATATGACTATTTGTTTACCTAGTATAATTTTATTTGCGTAGATTTTTGGATTTCTGTATCTCAAAACGAAAAAAAAGGTGAAAGATTACTGACATACCTAAATAGGTACCTACATCCCCAAGGAGATGAAAGACAGCAAGACAGCAAGTTTGTTATGATTACCTAAAACATTTGCATAATAACGAAAACAAAATGAGTAGGTATACAGCATGAAATTTACATCGTTTTGTTCCCGCCGTGTAGTATTAGTACGTCTGTCAAACTGAACAACTTTTCACGAAAAAAAATTACTGCGACAAAAATATTTTTATGCTCTCCCTCCATACAAAATGGGTCGGTCGGGAGTCTCACTTTGTATGCAGAGACCAAAAATTTTGTTTCGAAGGAAATTTTTTTTTCGTGTAATGTTGTTCAGTTTGACGGGTATATAGTTCACTACACGGCGAGAACAAAACGATGTAAATTTCACGGTGTATTGTTTTTTATCATCGCATCGTTTCAAGTTGTATCGACCGGGCTATCCGAATGCACTTCTGTAAAATGAACCGAAACGAGATTTGTTTCAGAATGACATGACGCTTCGAACCATTTCAACAGTATTGCACTGCACTTATCCCCCTGTTACTTCAACAGATTGGATTTTCTGCTATAAATAACGTTCCGTTGTTTTTAAATGAGAGTGAAAAGAGATTCTCCTATTTCACTTAACAAAAATTAATGAGAATGCCATTAATTTTGGCACTTAAGATATAATTGAATGAGCGCCAAAAAATGGCTGTAGGATTTTGATGCCAAAGAGATGGTCGCCTAATACTTATTAAAGCCAATTATTTTGCGTTTCTATTAAAATTTGGTAACTAGATATTTAATACTTTCTAGGAAAGCTTTGGCAAATAATCTAAGTAGAAAACTAGGTATACGTATTATTCTAACCTTAAAAAATAGGTACTTCAAAATTTATTTTCCAAATAAAAATATGTAAATGTAGTCTTGTTCAAGATCAATAAAACTTTTCGCTTTGGCTTAAAATATATTAAAAAATAAGAAACCAAATGCGAATCAGACTTACTTACTGAGGTGTCTGTGCATTAGAAAGTATAAGTAGATAAGTTTACAGACTTTGTATTACAATAAAAAATGCTGGCATGTGATAAATGCACACTGGCAGCTTTATTTTGTTCTAGAATTGTATTTTCAAATGATTTCGACACATATCGGTTTCGAATCAAAACTGTACATACTTCGAAAAGATACAAAACTTATTTCAGAATATACAAATAATGTTTTTAATCAACATCAACGGCTGTTACATACAGTCCACTGCTGGACTATGAGCCTCCTCCACTTAAGTGGAGGGTTTTGCCATAAGCTCCACGCTTGGCAGGCGGGTTGGAGATCGCAGATTAAAAGGTTACTGTATCAGAGAGCGCTGCTGCCCGTTTCCTGTTCAATGTGTAGTCCCTAAGTCGCCTCTTACGACACCCACGGGAAGAGTAGGGGTTAGTGACAAATGTATTCTACTCTGCCGTCACCACACGGTGGTTTCTAATACCGATGAGCAACATTAATTTTGAAATTTGAGTCGAAGCTTGTGACGTAAGCATGCATCCAGTTACATTGGCACTAGACGTCGCGTCGTCGCTATATAATTACTGCGCTCTGACAGTGCAAACACAGACGGACACTCGCCCCGATTCGTGCAGTAACGTCGTAAATCCAGATTTATGTCCATCAGTGCACTTCGAGTTGGTTAGTTAGTAATCAGAGGAATAATAATAATAACGAGATAAATTAATAATGTTTTGAATGAATAATAAAGGGCGTAGAAATTGTGAGATGATGATTGATGAATGGGTCCAAAATGTCTGACGAATCTAAAATTCATCTCCTGTCTCTTCATTATTTAAAATGCGAAAAAGCAGTCAAACACAACTTAGAAAATAAATAAAAAGAGCGTGACCTGGTGTCATTGGATGTGACTCAGGCTGGCTGGACAATTCTTCCAAATGAGCCGCGTTTAAGTAGGTCAATACACAATTTTAGGTGACTGCTAATCACGCTTATTTCAGTTTATGTGACGCTAGAGAACCCGAGATAATCAAACGCAAACGTGTCCAGCCAGCTTGAAAACCGCTTTTTGCTGTTGCTGCATACTGGGGCTGCGCTGCCGTTGCTGCGTTCTGGGGCTGCGCTGCCGTTGCTGCATACTGACGCTGCGTCGTCGCCATTGTTGCAGGATAGGGCTACGCCGCAGAATAGATTGGTGTCGCTTTTCTCGTTCACGGCGTACCTCAAGTGAAATAAAATAAAATAATGTTATTTCTATTTTAACGAATACTATTTGAAAGATAAAAAGTGTACCCACTATAATCTAATAAAGTGGGTACTTCTCCTTTAAATATACAATCGATTTCTAATAAAGTGGGTACTTTACTATTAAACTATACAATAGACACTAACTTCAAGTTTTGAAATGTAATAATATTAAATTATCTGTGACTCAAGTGCACGCAAGCGCTCCTTTTCCCGTTCCAACTCTAGTTCTTTCTTCTGAAGACTAGCGCTGCGCTCACGTTCGTGTCTTCTTGAACTACTGCGGCTGCGAGCGCGATCCCGTTGAGCACTAGAAGTACCGCGTCCATGGCGCGATGCTCCTCTATCTGGAGTGCGCAGGCGCCGCTTTTCCTCACCGTAATCCGGCCTGATATCGTCCGCCATATCGTGATCCCACTTCTGAAATTTAATAAAACTCGTACTTGAATGTAACACTACTTATATTTTGTTCACACGACATTACACTGACGATTGAGACCCCCGGCTTTTTTTTTCTTTTGACGGACCTAATCACTATTTATACCAGAGTGGTAATATAGTGGGCGCGGACTTGCGGGGGAGCAGAAGGCTCGTACCCCTTAGGAATTTTATGACAACGTATCTGGGGGCGCCCTCAGACGGGCTCGGACCTAGGCCCAGAACGTTGCCAGGGCGAGAAGCGCGTCGGAGAAGAATGACCCCTACCGGGTCTTACTGAATTAAGAGACCCCCGGCCAAGTGTCCAATCGTATTTATACCCCAACTTCTATATTTTTTTATATTATTGTTTTACGGCTCTGGATACGGAGCCATCAAAATGCCGGTGTTGCCATCTTACAAACTCAAAATTCTGCTATTAAAATAATGCTGATTAAATATATTTTTTTAAATATTATAAAACCCAACACTATCACAAATTGTACCTATCGAAAGTCCCACTCTTCTCTTCATCGTGTTGGTTGTAAGGTCGACCACCGATCTGACCAATTCTAGTGTCAGTGTACCTGGGCTGATTGATAACTGGCCGAAACGACTAACGAAACTTAAAAAAATGATACGCAAAAAAAAATTATTACATTATATTTTGGCATCTTTTTGAAAATAGAACGCCAAATTTGAATTTAATCGAACTGGTGGAATTTGTTTGATAGGACGTAGAACTTTCTCTGTCGTAAATTTTCTTAACAATGGAAAGAAACGAAATTCGTGCGGTGATAAAGTTTTACGTTTTAAAACAGAAAACAGCAACCCAGATTAAAACCAAGCTAGACAGTGTTTTAGGTAATTCTGCTCCTGCATTGAGTACAATTCACACCTGGGTAACTGATTTTAAACGTGGAAGACAGAGCTGCGAAGACGCCCACAGGTCTGGCCGTCCAAATGAAGTCACGAATCCGGACATGATCAAAAAAATTCACAAAATTGTATTGAATGATCGGCGCTTGAAGTTGCGAGAGATAGCAGAGATGGTGAGCATTTCATCTGAACGCGTTTTTAATATTTTGCACCAACATTTGGGAATGAAAAATCTTTGCGCGCGATGGGTGCCGCGTTTGCTCACTGTTGACCAAAAGCAACGTCGAGTGGACGATTCATCGGAGTGTTTGGCGCTGTTTAACCGAGATCCTAACGAGTTTTCGCGGCGTTATGTAACAGTCGATGAAACCTGGATACATCATTATACTCCCGAGACAAAAGAACAATCTAAGCAGTGGACTGAGAGCGGAAGACCTGCGCCGAAGAAAGCAAAAACGGTTTTGTCGGCCGGCAAAGTGATGGCGACTGTTTTTTGGGATGCTCGAGGGATTATTTTAGTGGATTATCTGCAAAAAGGAAAAACAATAAATGGAGAGTACTACGCAAGCTTGCTGCAAAAATTAAGTGAAGAAATCCAGAAAAAACGACCACATTTGGCCAAGAAAAAAGTTTTGTTCCACCATGACAACGCACCTGCACACACGTCAATGGTTGCAGTCGCCAAACTCCATGAATTGCGGTTCGAATTGCTACCGCATCCACCCTATTCCCCGGATCTGGCCCCGTGTGACTTCCACTTATTCCCAAACCTGAAGAAATGGTTAGGTGGCCAGAGATTTTCATCAAATGAAGAAGTCATTGTTGCCGTGGACGAGTATTTTGAGGGGTTGGAGAAAACATTTTATCAAACTGGTGTAACGGCATTGGAGAAGCGCTGGACTAAATGCATCGAGGTAGAAGGAAACTACGTTGAGAAATAAATTTATTTTAAATAGATTTTTAAAGTTTTTCTTTGTCGTTTCGGAAACTTATCAATCAGCCTCGTATTAGAGCGGCCAAAGGCCACTGACATGGCTCGTGTAGCGACTAGATAGTAGCCGGGACCAACCAACGGCTTAACGTGCCTTCCGAAGCACGGAATCATCTTTCTCTTCGGACAATCAGGTGATCCAGCTTGCAAAGTCCTAACCAAACTGGGGAAAGTCTCACAAAGAGATTTTTGCTTGATAGTGTCCCCACCGGGAATCGAACCCGGAACCTCCGTAATGAGCGGCGAGATCTCGACTACTCGGCCACGGAGGCTGTTACTGCCACTGAGCTGGCATCAGTCGACAACGATGAAACGACACCAAATAGGTATTTTAATAACAGGTCATTGTATAAGAACCAGTGAAAGACAGACAGATAGATAGAAAGATTTCACAATTTTTTTACGAGACTTCAAAAATTTTGGTTTTGTGCTTGTATCTTGTACAATATCGTCCGTGTTATATTATCTCTATTTATTTTGCCTATCCGTGTATTGATTGCCTCCTAGCTCGTAAACGTAGAACTTTCGTGCCCACTTAATTATAAAACTATTACAGTCTCCACACTATCAGCTTGTAGTAAACAATTTATAATTTAGCTTTCTCAATCAGTATAGTCCCACTTGTCGTACGTTTTTAATTATACATTATTTCTGACTACTGTTTCGTTATAAACCTATTGGGTTAGGTAGGGTGTTCAAACGCCGATAACCGCGTTTATTTACACTAGGCATCACCAATCGCTATACTCGGAAGGTTTACGTATATTCTGATACGGTATGTACTTCATTTTAATAATTACCTTCAACACGGTTATGTACAAGATAAAGAGTTCTTAATTAAATTTGACCAACATGTTCCATTTTAGGCGACCAACAACACTAAATTACTTATTTGATATCCATACAACCTAATCTGCTTAATAAAATACATTAACTTTATTTTAAATTTAGAATAAAAAAAACAATAATCCAAAAAAATCTGCTTAGGAATTATATTGTGTCACCAGTGTAATTGGCAACGGTGTCCAAAGTTTTAATTGTTTTTTCCTGGAATTTTTTGTCTGAGCCTTAGAGGTTCTGATAATAATAATAATAAGAACAATAATATGACCCCACGCATGCCTGCCAAAAGCCCGGGAGTCGGGACACATTTGACCCGAGATGATGGTACGTCAAACATAATAAATTGATATAACCACAGATAGCTATAACCATTTTCGCAGAGTTTTCTAGAATAGAATAGAATATACTTTATTGCACACAGCTGTTGTACGTCGCTTCCTACGTAATTTCTTTCCTTCAATGAATTATGTCATACTGTTTTTTTATCATCTTGAACCTGTTTTTCTCATCTCACATATTTACTTAAGACGTTCATCAAGTATTAACAAAAGCTTTTGTTGCGGGGGCTTTTAACGTTCGAGATTAAAGCATGAAATGATGCAAAAGGAATAAAATATGCCTTAATGTAATCCATACAAGGTTTATTTAAGTTTGGCTCTAGATTAAAAGTCTCAGATATTTATAAATATAAAACTGAGCATGCTAGACTATTTAGATATTTACCAGACAAAAAAAAAATCATAGACAACTACTAAAGTCAAAACTTTTATTTTCCTCACTTAGATTCTTCTTTTTTTGGGCGAGATTTAATAATTAAAATAAAATCAGATATCAGGGGAAGTAGCGGGGAACTATTCCAAAACTAGTCCAAAAAAATATGTTATAGTTATAGATGTTATATGCACTTTTTACAAGTAATCTCAAGTATTTTTTCAGATGAAAACCTTAAACGGGTTGGTTGGTTATTTGCTTCATACCCTTGGCAACTCTAGATCCCGATCAAGATATAAAATCTACCTTTGAAAATGTTATACCGACGTATTTCGTAGCTACAGGAACAACGGGATTAAGCGCTCGTAGAAAGAGTCATTTATTATTCCAAAACGTTTGAAGAAAAAGAATATAATACATTAGAGCGGAAGAGATCAAATTTAATCTGAATATACATTGATGTTTGATTTTGTATGGATCAATCAAACCGGTACAGTTTTCGGCGAAAAACCATCAAATGCACACTAACAGATCCCTCTGCAATATTTACTTCTACTGTTATTTCAAACCTGTGAAGATTATGCAATGCATAATCCCCAAATGCCCAATCCAATCCGTGCACGGCTCTGAAGCGTTCCAGTTGGAACTGCGCGATCGTTTTGCCGCACTGGAATCCACGGCAGATGTGGACAAGGACCTTGAAAGTGTGTCAAGAGTAATTCGCAAAGTGGGAACCAGGCACTTCAAGGAGAAGCGGGGTAGCCAAAAGTCAAAACTTTCGGCGGGGACTCTGGAACTGATGAGGATTCGACGCGAGATGCCGGAGGGAGCTCCATCGTCGGACATCCAGCGTCTGAATAAAGACATCCGCAAAGCGGTGCGACGAGACCTCCGAAGCCACAATACGCAACTCATAAGAGAGGCGATTGAGCAAAATCGGGGATCAAAAGTCTTCGCTAAAAGACTGGGTAGGAGCCACTTAACGAAGCTCAAAAACTCGGAAGGCAGAATCGTTGCATCAGTTCCGGAAATCCTCGCCGAGGTCTGACTTATGTTTTACTATTATTTATTTAATAAAATAAGGCCAGAATGCAACTTCAACCAGTACTCGAGTATTTACATTTTCATTGTTTGATATAAATAGTTTCTTCATTCATCTTATAACTCTAACACTGTAGGCTTGAAAGACGCCGATCAAAGCTCGCCTAGGTAGCAATTTGAATATACACAATTTAAAAACGATATCCATACGTATCATATTTTTAAGTTTGCTCCAGGCAAGTTAAAACTTCGAGACCGTACCGCACATCATCATCATCATCAACAGCTCATACACGACCCCCCCAAAGGGCCCGAGCCTACCCTGGCAGTAGGGCGATTAGGCCTTAGTTGACCACGCTGGCCCAGTGCGGGTTGGTCGACTTCACCTTTGAATTTCTTCGCAGGAGTGTACAGGTTTCATCACGATGTTTTTCTTCACCGTAAGAGCGTCGAATAAACGTACATATGAATTATGAACACATTGGTTCATGGTGGGGATCGAATCCGCGTCTCCCGGACGGAAGGCAGCGACCCTAACCACTAGACCACCGACGCTCGACGTACCGCACATTTTCTACCAATAGAAAGTCATACTGTGTCATTTGGTTGTCCGCAGGCATCTCAGATGCCATGATGCTGGATGAGGTGAGCTCCACCGCAACACTCAACGACACGTCTCCAGATCCTCATAGCCTGTACATCACCTACTTCGATGAAGCTTCCCAGCAGTATGTCAACTATACGCATAATAGTACAGAAGTAAGTAAATTGATTACTGTAAATTGATGTACTTTAATTTTTTTTACGCCATTTGTGTATCATACATTATTATAATGCTTTATTTCCAGTTAATAGGGCAAAAAGAAACTTTGATCTAGGAAGTTTTCTTTATGATTTTGGGATTAAGATAGGGCAAGAGCTTTTTTAAATAAAAATAACGGGGTAGTACCCAAGGTCTTGGAGCTGATCGTATCAAATACACAAATAAAAGACTCATTAGTATACCCGTACTCTTTGTAGGATCTAACTATACGAGTAAACTGCAGTGCAGCGAAGGGGAATCACTATGAAAATTATTTTTGTTTTTATCAATGTCGCGGGCATTTTGATCATGAATGATTTCGTGGTGAAACATATTTTGACGTTTCCTCTGATTGCTACGTTTTGTTCGCAGGTGTACCAATCGTTCATCCTGCCATGGTGGCGACAGGTGCTATGGACTGTACTCTTCGCTGGGATGGTGGTGGTGGCCACAGTCGGCAACCTCGTCGTCATATGGATAGTGCTCGCCAACAAACGAATGAGATCCGTCACCAACTATTTCCTTGGTTAGTAGCTATATATCCATCTCCATATCATCGTCATCATCAGTATTATATACATAACAAACATAAATACGTACATAAAGTCACGCCTCTTTCCCGGAGGGGTAGGCAGGGACCACATCCTTCCACTTGTTACGATCCAGACATACTTTTTTCACTTCATATATACTCCTCAATCTCTTCATGCATACTCGTCGGTATTAAAGGTACTCCTGACCTGGCCTTTAATATCAACAATGCGAAATTAACTCTGTTTTTCTTGCCTGAAAGAACGGAGAACACCAATAGGTTCTTATTTCAGATAAAACATGCTTTATATTAAAGTTTATATCATGTACATTACATTACTTTTTATTTCACTTCAATACATGCAATATTACCAAAGTTATGACCGCGAGAAGTTCCGAGCGTGTGACGTCATATGCAGGCGGTTGCGGGCGGTGTAATAGTAACGTAGCGTGCATATGACGTCAATATGACGTCACTGCTACCACTCGCCTCGTGCGGAAGTGTGCACTTTGATCGTTAATAACTCAGTCAGTTTTAAAGATATAAAAAAAATAAAAATACAGTTTTTTTTGTAGTTTTTTATAGAACATTTTGGCATTTTCAGCCAAAATAGTTGGTCAGACCCATTGTTTTACCTATTTGTCTTGAATAAAGTGTGTGCAATAAAGTATATTCATTCATTCATTCAAATAAATCCAGATTTTTAGGGTTCTGTAATCAATAAAATTAACATTCAACAGACCCTACTTTTTCGTCCTGTCCATAGCGTCTCTCTATTTAACATTGATTATAAGCTATCGAGGAATAATACGTTAAATTGTAAAAACTATGGTAAGTTCACAATTTTAATACTAGCTAGCGGCTACGCTCGCGTTAAGTAAGACTTTCTCGTGGTAGCTACTATTATTTCTTCTGTGCCCGTGGGAATAAGACTTTTTCCCGTAAAAATATATCCTATGTCCTATGTCTAAATCCAGGTTACAAACTATCTCCATTCCAAATTTCATCCAAATCCGTTCAGTAGTTAGGGCGTGAAAGCGGAACAAACATCCAAATATATTTTCACATTATAATATTAGTGTGAGTGTGATGTGATACTTATGTCTAGTTTTGAACTTATTGGGGTCAAGATAAAAGCGTTTATGTCAACGTCGTTACAGAGACTCGGGACAGAGCACGCTGCATAATTGCTCTAAAATGGTCTGTAATTCTCCTATACTTTTCTTTTTGCAGTGAAGTGAAGCGCTAACATATCGTTGCATTGATGTAATAATTATGACTTGATTTAACTTATCACCCTTATTTACCAACATCATTGTATATTTACTGTGAAACTTTTCATGCTCCTCAGTATTATAAAGTCCAGATTGAGAAGTTACCGTTTACGAGCGCTATAAAGTGTCATGGCTGCTTTTCATAGCAAAATCGATAATTTCTTAATATCCATTAATAGATTAGATACTGGGAAGATCACTGAGTACTGTCGCTTCTTTGGGAGATGATACTAAGGTGCTATTGAAATTAAAATGGACTAGTTAACTGGTTGATAAAGAAAAAATACCTAGTCGAAACTATATTTTGTAGTCTTTGGCATAGCTTATTGTGATTTCTATCGAAGATTCAAAATTCTTGAAGAAGACCATTTACCGACTTTAATAGGTTTAGGCGGTCTTACCACAAGACGGACAATGCCTACACTACATAACATCTTCTTGTATAGGAAGTGAAGCACTTCTTCGTTCAGCAAACACGGTGCTCATTTCGTTATCATTATAGAATACTAGCGGTCTGCCCGCGGGCGGGTACGCTCGCGTTGTGAATTTTTCCCGTGGGAATAAGACTTTTTCCCGTAATTAGTATCCTATGTGTTAATCCAAGTTACAAACTATCACCTTTCCATTCATCTAAATCCGTAGAGTACCTACTCGTGAAGGTGGAACAAATATCTAAACATACAAACATCCCAATATATTTTCACATTTATTGACATTTAAAGACAAGCTTTAGGGAGGAAGTTGAATATGATATGTTTGTGTCATATATCATGTTCCACAAATATCATGGTTTGATTCCCAAAATATTGGTCTGCTTTTTTGTTTATGGTTTTGATGTTGGTGTTTTTATTTCAATTCCTGATCCAATTTAATATTATCTTTAACGTAATATAAAATCGAATAAATCCAATTTTGCGGGGGTGTTATTTTTTTTGTTATCCAGTCCATATTGAATTCCCAGGCTTCAAAGGAATATTATACAGAAGCGGCAGAGGGTCCACATTAGGTTATTACAAGGTCGGCAAGTTTATCAAAAAACAGGATTCAGAGTTATGAATATATTACCCGAAAGCTGAGATTATTAGCATTCAATTTTGTCAGGAAAATTATGTCTTAGAAGAATCCGGCTCGAAGGACCAAAATGTGAGATCTCCTCACATTTGATGATAAAGGGGGTTGATAAATTATATATAATTAATAAATTATAAAAATGCATGACAATAAAAATGATAGAATTTAATTGATGAATGAGTGCTAAATGCACACTGACTGTGACACGCGACAGACAACTCCGGCGTATGCCAAAATGCTAACTTAAACAAATTATTTTATAATGTTCGGTAATAGACCCTACAAGCTCTGTGATACAAGGTGTGGATCTTCCAATAATAACTTGAAAAGTAGCTGCAACTGTGTACACTCCGATAATTCGCAAACTGCCGGTGCCCACAGTACAAGCTCTGCTTAGTTTGGGATCAGATGGCCGTGTGTGAGATGTCCCTAAATATTTATTTATTTAAAGAATAATTGATTCTCTTAAAATTTATTCTTCTCCTAATAATCTGGTCACATATTAGTTTTACCCCGTGAAATTTAATTGGTTGATGTTCGTTAGAGGAGTGTTCAGTCTATTAAACTGAACAACTTTCTCCAATGAACATGACCTGTGGACCGTTGTTGATAGGCGAAATCGCGTGGCCAGCTAATCGATTTACTATGACTCATAAATGTTACTATGAAAAAAAAAAAAAAAAAAAATTATTTGTTCAAGAGTTCAGAGTCGAGAAAGTTTCTTGATATAGCTATTTATTTTGATGACTGGCCTGTTCTGAATACTATAGACGATTAACAGCAGAGGGTTCTTACCTCGGTGGCTTAGCATAAAACATTATTTAACTTTTTTTTTTATGTCACTACATAACTTAAGCCGTGTGGTGACGGCAGAGTAGAATACATTTGTCACCAACCCCTACTTGTCCCGTGGGTGTCGTAAGAGGCGACTAAGGGACTACATATTGAACAGGGAACGGGCAGCAGCGGTCTCTGATACAGTAACCTTTTAATCTGCGATCTCCAACCTGCCTGCCAAGCGTGGAGATTATGGCAAAACCCTCCACTTAAGTGGAGGAGGCTCATAGTCCAGCAGTGGACTGTAACAGGCCGTTGATGTTGGTGCTGACATAACTTAATACTAATGTATTTAACACATTGTGTCAGTAAAATAACAATCTTCGTATAGGCGTTCGTGTTCGTATTGGTGGGTACAGTAGCCAGCATATCGGCTGGACACTTTGACGTAGCGCCTTTGTCCCATTCCCAAAGCAGTACGGGTGGTATTCGTAAAGCGAATATCCAGCTATATATGCTGACTACTGTACATGTAAGTATCTACTGATAAATGTAATAAATGTAGTAAGAAAATGGTATCCGGTATTGTCTGTTAACAATAGCATCTTTGCCCTAACATTGGAAGAAAAAGATTCGTAAGGAAATACAATGTATGGGCTTTGATCCTTACGATATAGAATAAAAGGTATTTTGACCAAAAGAAAGAATGAAATGATATTCTTATACATGTTACATTTTCTGACTGGAATCAAACAAACTATTATTTGGTTTAGATCTTAAAGTCCGCGCCCACTATATTACCACTCTGGTATAAATAGTGATTAGGTCCGTCAAAAAATGGTTTAGATCTGACCACGGTATTTTTGTTTTTAAAGTCAGTTTTTACTAAAACTTATTTATCAAAAATAAATGAGAATTTTTTACTTTAGCGGCACTTAATGGTACTACATTTTTTATTTTTGCCAAGAGTTAGGAGCCTGAATTTTCATAAGATTGTTTTTATGGACCGATCAAGTCGTTGCTTTAGGCCTTAAAGCTACGAGGCCTAAAAGGTATTTTTCACACAGTTATGAGTGACAGCTCATTTGAATTTTGTTTTATTATTTATAAACATAATAAAATTATTATTCTTAAATTGACTACCGGTTTCATAAGAATCATTAAGAATATTTTTTTCCTGAAACTAGTTTCGTTTCGCCGAATGGAATTAGAGGCAACTTTTTACAAGCTAACTATCAACTAATAAATTTTCCCAGAATTTAAATTATTCTGTTGGCGCAAACTGATCAATACATCAATAAACGTACATCAGATGGGGAATCTATTTGTATGAATGTCACTTAAAAAGTTATGGAATTAAAGTTGTGTAGTATATTTGTGGACGAAGCTCCCACCCGAAAGGTATTAAGTTATATCGTTGTATACATTAATAATTATGACTTACATTTTCCTAAGATCCAACTGCCTTTATAGTGCGATACAAAAGAGTAGACAAAAAACCGGCTACGATCATATTTTCCTTCACCGTTGAATAAACATACATTAACTCGAAATTCTAATACACATTGGTACGTGCTGGGAATCGAACCTGCGTCTCTCGCACCGTAGTCAGCGGCCTACATAATTTTTAAATCTGTTTGTTTGTTGCAGTCAACTTGTCAGTGGCCGACGCGATGGTTTCGTCTCTGAACGTGACGTTCAACTTCACGTACATGCTGTACTCGGACTGGCCGTTCGGAGACTTCTACTGCAAATTCTGCCAATTCATAGCCGTGATTAGCATCTCTGCTTCAGTCTTCACGCTCATGGCTATAAGTATAGACCGGTAAGTAAAAAATTTAACTAGGTGACCTTGCAAGTTATTTTTTTATGACAGAAATATGTTTTATTTTACATTTCCAATCCTCTCCACGCCATTAAAAAAATAAACCTAAATCCACAAAAAAATCTATATAATTAATTATCGAACTCGCTCACAAAGTTTCATGAGAATCAGTTGAGAAATGCGACCTGTAGAAGAGACCAGCCGGACATCCGCTGGACATCTGGACATACGAAAGCATTTTTTCCCAAGTTGAAACGGAGACGCTTCGCTCAATGAAATTGAATCTCTATCCTACCGTTTCAGTCTCTGTTTACTTGCAGTTAGAACATGCATGATCCAAGGATCGCAATGTTCCAATCCTGTTGGGGAAATAGTTGCACAGAATCACTTTGTGTTGTTCAAATTGGTTAGAAACTACTTTAATTATTCAAAAAGCAAAGAAAAATATTGATACATGCCTACTGACGTAGTCATAACATGGGCTATTGGATTGTAATGTAACCTACACCACGTTTTGACGAGTCCATGATAAACCGAATATAGAAGCGGTCTAATGCGCAGGAAATATTTAGGTGCACGGATGTAATGTAAACCGAATAAACATCATTAAAAGCTCATATAAGTCCCCACCGAGGGGCGGTAGGCTCGAATAAGCATAATATAAGAAAAATAATAGTATATTGAAAATAAGAACTGTTTTATTATAAGTATATTGTTATTGTCGTTATTTTGGTGTGTTTGATGTGACCCTCACAATCACAAAGACGAAATGGGCACTTTTGTATGGCCTCCGTCCCCAGTGGTGAATCATGGTGTATCAAGATGTGATATACGTCATTTTAAAGATCATAGCAACACCTTTATTTTATTGTATGACACCAACAACGAAACTCGTGCAGGGAAGGAACCATGATTATTATTTTATTTTTTTTATAATATTATTTTTAATTTTTACAGATTTTTATTGTATTTGGTTTATTAAATGTATAGTGTGGTGCAGCTACCATCGTCTTCGCTCTCCTTTTGTGCCGCCCGCACACATACATACTACCAGACTCACACATAAACAACTTTCGTGCGCAAAAATAGATACTGGGACAGGCTGTAGCCGGTAATTACCACGTGCACACAATGTGCGGGGTGGGGCGGTGCTTGAATGATAAGTCTGGGAACTTTAGTATAACTTTTATATATATTTTTCTTTAGTAGATGTTATACAACCGACGTCCAAATAAAAAGTACTCTTTTTCATCTGACAAACTTCACTATTCAAAAATAATTCACATATAAGTGGCCAGTAACAGCCAAAGAGGCAAAGAGGCGTAGGTATGTATCCATACCTAACATCCCTCCCCCTCCGGAAAAGAGCACATTCTATTTTATAAGTAAAATACCCTATCTATCCTACCTATGCCCGGAAGCATTCTCTTTAACAACAACGACTCACATCAGTAGTTAGTGCTACTAACAAACTGAAATATACATGACGCCACATGAAGGACTAACTCGTAAGCAAACCAGGCAAAGGATGAACTAGTAAACAACGCGTTTGTGACGCAAGTTATTTCAATTTTGACGAGCAAAAAACAGGCGAAAAAGTACTCGTCATGCTGAGACTATGAATCATTCTACGATTAGGGCCAAAACGAACAACATCAAGAAATTTGGAAAAATCATGACTACACCCTAACTAACTATAAAAAACATGCTTAACCTAAATAAAAAAACGCGTCACTCCCTACGATCACTAACACTCGCGAACACAGACACACAGACACAACACTCGTGGGCAGTGAGGGCCCACCATGCAGGGTGGGGCGGTGCTTGAATGATAAGTCTGGGAACTTTAGTATAACTTTTATATATATTTTTCTTTAGAAGATGTTATACAACCGACGTCCAAATAAAAAGTACTCTTTTTCATCTGACAAACTTCACTATTCAAAAATAATTCACATATAAGTGGCCAGTAACAGCCAAAGAGGCAAAGAGGCGTAGGTATGTATCCATACCTAACACAATGTTAGAGGCGATATCGCATCAGGGTGAAGGACGTCAGGGGGTGGGTGAACCCGAGTGAGAAAGCAATGATAAGGAGGTGAGAGCAATAAGTACAAAAAACGTATTTTTTATAGTTCTGACTATTCTATTATACTTTTGTTCGTCTTCACTTCATGATTGTAATGATTGATAGTAGTCCGATTGGTATTGGCCTACGATACGCACGTCGCATGCATCTTTTGCTCCTTCATCGGATCGACACTGTATATTTTGACCTTGGCACGCTAAATGGACTTGATTTTTCTCCTTATACTCGTACATTGACTGCTAGTTGAAATAAACCTGATTGCAAGTGTATTGGATACGTTGTGTTAAAATGGAACATGTAAACCATCATTGTGTTACATGTAACCGTACCCTAGCGCGAGTGCAAGAACGCCATCGGCTCACAAGTGAAATCTTAGATGCAATACCTGCATTTGCAGAATATTTAATGGAACATTTACAAATACAACAAGCTACTATTTTATTTTACGAAGTAAATCGAGCAATTACATTGGTTATTTGAAGTTTTTAAAGAAGTTGCAATTAGAGATGGGCAAACCACCGGGTTTAAACCTACCGCTGGGTTTTTACCCGATAAACACCCATTTATTCCCACCCACTGGGTGAAAATTCGGGTGTTTATTATTTTTATAACAAAATTTATATAAGTATCCATATATCATTAGATTTTGCGTATGCACATTATATGTGACATTTTTTCACTTATTTGCCAGTAAATGCAGGGGCTTAGAACATCTATTTTAGCAAGATACCAACAAAGCAATGGATAAAACGGCGTAAAGCACAAAATCTGCAGAAAATATTGTTTTTAAGGGCAAATTTCAAATACCGAGGTATTTGAACAAGAAACATAAAAAAAAAGATGGCGATAAAATTATAATAATAATAATAATAATAAAATTTATTGTTTAAAAATTACAGTTAATACAATCTTAAGATATAGTAATAAATGTAGGTAAATATTGTATTACTCTAAAAACCCTGCTCCTTAAACTAAGATTATCTCTTGTATTTTAAGGAGCAGTGCTCGACCGTGGAATTTAAATTTAAATTATTGTTCGTAAGTCATGCATGAACCATGGTTTAGGGTACTATGTTTAGAAACGAGAGAAACAACAGTACCAATTACGTTTAAAATATAAATATCCGAGATGGCAGCAAACTTTTTCGTTTATTGGGTCAACTTCGATTAAACTCAACACAGTGTTATAACATGTCCTAGGCCAATCGTAATATCAGGCAGCTTCCATCATTTAGTATACTGTCACCGTGACTTTTGTCGCCCGTACTTGCCACGTTCGCATGCAGTGTAGGTAGGTATGAGTGAGTGTAGTGCTAGCTAACTGTAATTACAACTTCTTTTGATCATCCCGTTAGAACTTGAGCATTCTTCTTCTTAGCGAGTCGATGGCAAGTCAAATTTTATAATGTTGTAGCCCAGAATGTGGCCACTTGGACGGCGGATTGTGTGGCGTCCATCAAATCTTGCTGCGTGCAGGTGGCAGGGCACGCAGGACATGATGTCAGGTGGGCCATCGTCTGTACTTCTCCGCACACACAGTTTATGTCAGTATTATCGGAAAATCCCCACCTAGACATGTTATCTTTACTCCGGCAGATCTGAGTCTGAAGTCTATTTAAAGACTTCCAGATCGGCCACGACAACTGATGTCCGGGTGGGAGATTCTCAGATGGCGTGACAAAGTGGCTAGGAAGGGAGACTCCGCGGCGCCAGAGGTTGCATTTTGCTTGTGGCGGGTCATTGGTCAGTGGTTCGACGCACTTTATAAAACTTTTTCGGCTTTTCAGCCGTTGTGGCACTGGTTTATAGCCACTCAGTGGGTGCCGAATGTCGTCGTCCATTTTACGCCTATCAAAGGAGCTTGCAACTGCTCTGCGGACATCTGGAGGCGCTATGCCAGCTAATGGAAACAGCAACTTAACCGGCGTCGGTTTCAGGCAACCAGTAATGATCCGGCAAGTTTCGTTTAAAGCTGTGTCCACTAGCTTGGCATGAGCAGAGCGGTCCCATACTGGGCATGCAAATTCGCCAGCTGAAAAGGCAAGCGCCAAACCAGTAGTCTGCAGAACTTGTGGTGTGGCTCCCCATTTAGTGGTGGTAAGGCGCCGCACTAGATTGTTTCGAGCATGCACCTTCCTTTTCACACTCTCACAGTTCTTTCGGAAGGTAAGAGACCTATCCAACAGCACGCCGAGGTATTTGGGGGAGTTACTGTGGGAAATAGGCACCCCACGCTACGTGATTTTGAGCTTTCGACCCGCCTGTGCATTGCGAAGGTGAAATACGCATGACTCAGTTTTAGACGGATTGGGCTTAAGGGAATTCTCTGCGTAGTAGCAACTCAGGTTCTTGAGAGCTACCGTCAGATTGGCCTCAACCTCTTCGAAACTGGTCGCTTGAGAAGTGAGAGCAAGATCATCAGCATACACAAAGCTGGAGGTATTTGGACTGGACGGCTGGTCGTTGGTATATCAATTTCGGGTCAACAAAGCTAGTGAGGCGTACCAGCAGCAACCGCTCAAATAATTTATAAGTATGGCACAGGAGTGAAATGGGCCGAAAATTTTTGGGGTCATCTGCTGGTTTTCCTGGCTTTGGTATAGCTGTGACCTTCGATTTTCTCCAGAGTCTTGGTATTAGGGCAGATTCCAGACACTTGTTTAACATTTGTAGCAGCCATGATACTGCGACGGGGCCAAGGTCAACTCCGGAGGCTTTCCCACACTTAAGGGATTCAATGGCGGTGATGATGTCACCATGCCCTTCTACTATTATGCGTCATGTTGATGTTGGTTACAGTATCAATCCACCTGTCCCGCCGACTTTCATCAATCCGCGACAGTAACTCTTCCCCGACTCGTGTAGTCTCCTCGGAAAAGGGATCACCGCAGTACAAAGTCTCGTATCGCATCAACAGTTCCCCCGACTCCTTCGATAATCCTGGGATGTAGGATGTACGGCATCCTCTGGGGATACAGTGACGAGACACCTCAGAGACTATGTCAGCAAACCGATCATATTCTCGAGGGGATGGTGGTACATTCAAGAGGGCGTCGTCGACTGACTTTGCGTACTGCTCCCAATTTGTCTTGGAGTAATTAAATCGGCGTTTAAGGGGGACCTGTAGAGAACGGACGACTGGGCTAATCTCGCACATAATGGACCTATGTTGAGTGCGAAGAATAGGTGGGCATACGGTCTTAACGCACTGAGAACTTATGTCTGAACTGGTGAAGATTAGATCTGGGTTGTATCTCCTCTTCCATCGGCCACTATTAAAGGAAGCCGGTTGTTTTGGGTCATGAACAAGAGTCAAATTGTTAGATTCAGTCCATGTCTCGACCGCTTGACCACAGTCGTCAAGGTCATTATAGCCCCAGAGTGGATTATGACTGTTAAAATCACCGATTACAATTTTCACCCGTTGCTGATCGTCAAAGTTTGAGGGAGGGGAGAACCGGAAAGGCGTCCCGGGGGGCTTATAAACAGAGGTAACAGAGCAGTGGTCGAGGTCCAAGGTAATCACCTCGATGCCATTCTGGGTCGAACATTCAGAGGATTTTACTCTTACTCCGGGAGTAACAAACACTGCGTTACCGTGTTTCGGGTGTTAAGTCTCAGAGATAAGAGTGAGTCCAGCTACGTGTGGTCGGCATTGTGTTTCATCTCGATGGGTTTCTTGTACACACAGTACATCGCAGTGTGTCTTGCGACAGAGTTCAGATAAGAGTTTTGATTTGTCTTTCGAGAAACCCTCGATATTAATCGAGACTACACACAGTCTTTAACTTTGCCGGCTTTAACACTGGACTGTATGGTTGATTTTGATTTGCCATCGTGGGGAAAGGATTCGCCAGTCAGCTAGAAATAGAATTCGCTAGACTGTTGCCCAGGGTGCGCCAGACGTACTACCGAGTAGCGGTAGCGGTACGTCGCTCGGGGAGGCTCCTTTCATGCACCTTGAGCATTAAAAGATGGCGACATTTTACAGATTTCTACTGTTTTATTTTAAAAATGTTTATTCGGTTGAACTTATTTGAGTCCAGCGGCTGGAGCGCTGATATACATAAATATCTTTTACGCATGTAGGTTTTCTTAAACTTAGTAAAATGCTTTACGCTAGAATATACAAATACAAACAAATTCTAAACAAAGTTTCATAGAAATTGTCTCATAAACAAAACAATTGGCTGCTACCTTGGGCTTTCCACATTATTGAAGTTGCGCATATTGCATATAAACAGGGTATTTTCATCAAGATATACAATAAAGTTTTTATTTTTATTTTATCATCAATTATTATAATAAACACCCACAAAAATGGGTTGTTATGGGTAAAAACCGGGTTAAAACCCAAATCACCGGGTTTTTACCTGGTCAGGTGGTTTGGGTTTTAACCCACCGCCCATCTCTAGTTGCAATTAACCAGCTTGTCTGGTCCTTTCTTTTGTATGGAATGTTATTGAGTCTGGTAGTAAGTATGTGTGCGGGCGGCACAAAAGGAGAGCGACGACGATGGTAGCTGCACCACACTATACATTTAATATACCAAATACATAAAATAGCTATATAAACTAAAAATAATATTATTAAAAAATAAAAATAAAAATAATCATGGTTCCTTTCCTGCACGAGTTTCGTTGTTAGTGTCATCAATCAATCAATCAATCAGCCTATTGCAGTCCACTGCTGGACATAGGCCTCCCCAAGGGTACGCCAAAGCGCACGATCACCCGCTTTCCTCATCCAGCCACCACCAGCGACCTTCTTCAGGTCATCAGTCCACCTGGCAGGGGGGCGTCCTACACTACGTTTCCCGAGACGCGGTCTCCATTCGAGAACCCGTCTGCTCCAACGCTCATCGGTTCTGCGACAGACGTGGCCAGCCCACTGCCACTTCAGCTTGCTACATTTCTGGACAATATCCACCACCTTGGTCCTCTGCCGGATGATTTCGTTTCGGATTTTATCCCGTAGCGAAATACCAAGCATAGATCTTTCCATAGCTCGCTGAGTGACATGTAGCCAGTGGGCCAGCTTCACCGTCATGTTCCACGTCTCGGCTCCGTATGTCAAAACGGGTAGGACACACTGGTTATAAACCCTGCTTTTCAGGCATTGCGGTAGCGGCGACGAGAAGATATGAAGCAGTTTTCCGAATACTGCCCAGCCCAACTGTACTGTACAATAAACTTAGTGTCATACAATAAAATAAAGGTATTGCTATGATCTTCAAAATGACGTATATCACATCTTGATACACCACTGGGGACGAACCGCCCATTCTCCTTTGCATGCCATTTGGTTAACCAACAAACTAAAAAGTTACACATCGTTCCTACTCAAAATCGGCGCTACGTCTGTGTACAAACAAACTTTCTTTCTCTGAGAAAGCCTTGCGTGGCCGTACTACGTACAAGTATTGAAAATATTGACATGTTCAAAAAACATGACAAATAATATGAAATGGTGTCAGACTGAGTCAACTTCTCGTATATTATATTTTATTAGTAAAAACATAATCCGTAGCTTTGTTCCAATGTAAATACACTTGCAGCCGATTAGATTGCTCTTACGAGTATTGATATAACGTATTAATTTTTATTATATTTGTATTCACGAAAAGATGAAAGAGATGTTCTATTAATAATAGATATTAAAGATGAACATTTCGTTTAATGCTGTTTTATTTTTTTATAAGGAAACTTAATCGCTCTTTCTGTATTTGCCAAAGGATTTTTCTTTTATGATTAAAGGAAAAGTTATGTTAATTAATCTGCGTTAATCCCGTCTTTGGTTCTTTTACAGGAAGCCTTAATTTTCAATGTACCCACGTTTTAAATTTATGGTTTATGATAATTGTCATAGAAAATATTATTCGAATTTACGTTTTATAAACAGTTAGCAGCAGCCAGCAGCGGCGAGATTCTTGGTAAAACTAACAAAGTGCAGGAGTTATGCGATAATTTGTTCATTACTTCTGGTCTCGGATGTTTTGGTAGTTTCACGTTGTCCATCGTCATGGTACTCATACAAATGCTCGTTTTGTCAGAAATACAAGTAATAAAAAGAAATACCAATATTATTATTATCTTTATTCTTAATTAATTTTTATTTTGTAATTATCTTGAGTGCAATAAATGATAATAAATAAAAGAGTAGTGAACAAATTTTCTGTAAATTGAATTTCGCCTGTAAAGAGTGAAAATCGATCGATTTAACGTCGCTCTATTTGAGTGCTACATAAACATTCCTGTGCACGTCATCCTGCACTGCAACTCGCTGACCTAACACGTGTATAAAATTATTATCTTCTAAGTAAAGTTTATACAGGGTTACCTCGGAGAGAGTGCGCATATTTTTTCCAAGCTATCAGAATCGTTAATAAAACCAAAGAAAATATAACTTTATCTATGGTAGAACACATTTCACGAAAAAGAATCATATTATGTTTTTTATTATTTCTGTGTGTGCAATAAAGTATATTCATTCATTCATTCATTATGTTTTTTTTGCGAACTAATAGTTTATTTCCCGCAAAAAACAAATATCATGGTCACTCTACGCACGGGCTCTGGCACGGGAGTGCAAAGTCAAAAGTCAAAGTCAAAATAATTTATTTCCATAGGATGTTATTACATCACTTAGATCCGTCATTACATTTTTTTGGGTGAGTTCACTAACACAATGGCGGAATCTGTGGAGAAGAGCTCACCAAGTGCAAGGGGGTAAGGGCGCAGCGCGCGGGCGTATGCTCTTGTCTCGCTGTCGTAACCACGTAGAGTGACCATGATACTGGTTTTGTTGTGGATATTTTCATATGATGTTTTTTTTATATTTTTGTTCGAAATATGTTAAAACTAAAAAACACGTGTCTTTTAATTTTTTAAAACCTCTCTGTACGTGCGCACTATCTCCGAAGTAACCCTGTATTTATTAGTTCTTTTCTGAATATACACATTACTTACTTTCCTTTAATAATGCCCAATTTTTCTTATTATTACATGGTTTTTCCATACCCTGGTCTAGTTGCTATGAACATATATACTAGAGTAATATAGTGGACGCGGATTTATACTAATATAATATGAAATGATAATGATAATTTCTATTATTCATTGCTATAAAAAACAATTTCCCGCCATCGACCAAGTGTGTTTACATTGAAACCACTATTATTGCGTAGAAGTTACGTAGGCAGGTATTTTGTCAACCAACCAAATCTTAACCCATTTATATTTATAACAATCTTTACAACATTTCTGATATTTCCTTTACATAAACAGAAAGACGTTTCATTTTATTTTCGTTTCTGTTCCAAGGGGAAATTCATCAAACGTTTTTTCCTACTGTAGGAAATAGGGTTATGAGCCAAAGAAAACTTTATATTATTTTAAATAAATAATAAGTATATTATTTTATAACTTATTTAGCACTGGGAAGATATTACACGACCGTTACTAACGCAGTAGAAAATCCGAATGTGAACAGACAGAACTGCCAGACAGAACGAAAGATAATTTGGCGGTTCGTTCACTCATTCACTCACCTTCACTCATTTATACAATAACTGCTATAGTCAAATCAGATTTCATATTTACAACAGTTGAATTATAACACATTTAAAATAAACATGAGCTAAGATTAATTTTTGTATAAATTAATAATCATAAATTCAACACGCGCCCTCAAAAATGAATCTTAGTTACAAAAATATTTTGATTTGTTTATTATGTTCAAAAATACATAATTCACCTACGATATCCTATACGGTACGTATAATATATCTTCCAAGTGTATGCTGGGAAAAGTACATTATTATTATGGTCCAACATTTGTTGCAAGGATTAGGAAAAAACCCAGGAAAAACCTAATCAAACCATATGTATACAAATTAATTTAACTTCATGATAATCATTTAAAAATATACAACAAAATTAAAAACAATAATTACTCTAAACCTATCTCAGCACGCATTCTTAGAAAAGTAATTGCAGGTAAGGGTTTCGTCAATGCATCCGCCAACTGTTTACCTGTGGGAATATAACATAATTTTATTACATTTTTCTCAATCTGCTCTCTGGAATAATGATATGTTATATCGATGTCTTTGGACCTCTTGTGATTAGTTGGGTTATTTGCGATACTTATGCATCCACTGTTATCTTCATAAATCACAATAGGACTAGAATTATTTACATACTACATGCCAGAGACTTTAGCCATAATGCCTCACGAATAGCTTCGAACAGAGCCATATACTCAGTCGATGAGGCTGCAACAGACATTTGCCTCTTTGTGCTCCAGGTAGTATAGTACAATTATCGAACAGTTTAAATAAGTACCCTGTAGTACTTTTTCTGTCGTTTGCATCGCTTCCACTCCAATCAGAGTCTACATACCCACATAAAATATTGCTATAATCACATCGTTTATAAATTAATTTTAAGTCAGTTGTTATCTGAGGACCCTTTTTAAACATTGCCATAATTTTTTATTATGTTTGTTTGTATACCTGCTTAATATATTAATACATGTGCTTAAATCTGGACGAGTACATATCATTATGTACGTCAAACATCCTATCACATTTCGACATTCATTTGTCATCAGAATTTAAACTTTCATAATTTAGTTTATTTTCCAGGTGACGGGATTACAATCGTGCATTTAAAACTGTTTTAATGTATGCACTTTGATCTAATGTAATTTTATCATTGAATCGTGTAATTTTTATGCCTAGAAATAATTTTATTTCTTTTAAATCTGTCATTTCAAACTTACTCATTAAATAATTTTTGAAATCATTCATCGTTTGAATTTCAGCACACGCTATGACTAGATCACGAATTTACACTTCCTTTATTCGACATATACATATGAGTTGGTACACCTATCAACAGACGAATTTTGAAAAACCTTTTTCTTTTAGAGATTGTTCGAAAACCTCAAACAAGCACCTTGCCGCCTGCTTTAATCTGTATAGCACTTTATTCAAGACTAAACGCGCCTTGTACTCTTGTACCTTAAAGGTTTTCCAAATTTATTATGTTTAATTGAAAATATCCAACAACAAACAACAACATTTTTATCTGACGGCCTTGGCACTAAAGTCCAAGTGTTGTTGATAGAAAGAGAGTTTTATTCATCCCTAATTACGGCCTCCCACTGAGTTCTATCGTCTCGCGTCACTGAGTTCTATCGTCTCGCGTTTTTATTTCCGCATTTGAGGTTGGTATCTTACATAAAATGGGCTGAGCACATAGTAAGTAGTCATCATCACTCTCATAATAAGATATAGGGGGACGAGATTCAAGACAGTTCATTATTTGTATCCTGTGTTATTATCATTTTTCTCTCTCAGGAACGCTCAGTTCAAGTATCAACCGTGTCGTTTATTTTGCGAAGTTTGTTAGAGCACTCGTGCCCATCAGATTTTTTACGTATCTGATTTATGTACTGTTAGAACACCCGACTTACCCGACTTGCCGGTTTTGAACACCGAGACTTTATTGACACTGATTTAGGCACAACATAGTTATCAGTTTTGTGACACTGATTTAGTAACAACATAGTTATCAGTTTTGTGACACTGATTTAGGCATAACACAGTTATCAGTTTTGTCACACTGATTTAGGCACAACATTGTTATCATTTTTGTCATGGGAATTTGGAAAATTATTCCCTTCAGGCTTTAAAAAAAAGAGGCCTGAATTGCAAAAAAAAAATAGTCTCGTCTGTGATTCGCATTTAGGATTCCAAACTTTATACACGTTTGGTTCGTATCCTACCAGTATACCTTTCCATGAATTGTCATCAAATTTTGCCTTACTGGTTTTATCATGCACATAAACAGTTTATGTTGAACCGAACACTTTTAGATACCTTAACTGAGGTTTCCTATTGTGCCACAGCTCGAATGGTGTCTTGGATTGTAATAGGACTCTTGTGGCTGGACTGCTGATAATGCAGCTTCTCCTCTGAAAACTTTTTATAATTTTGCGTCACTTAACTTAAAATGGTCCTAACCATACTTTCTGAAAAAAACAATCTGCTGTGTTGTCTTTATAACTGTCAAATGATATGTATTTCCTTCTCAACACAGTAATTTTTTTTTTATTTCAGTAGAGTATTTTCCACTGTTATCAGAATACAAATTGACAAGTTTAAAATTAAATCTAGCTTTAATTTTCACAACGTAATCTTCAAAAGCTGAAAATAAATCTGATTTGTACGTTATTAGGTACACAACACAGTAATGAGTAAATTGATCAACAAATAAAACAAAATAATTCTTATTATCAATAGTTGGAAAAGTAATAGGTCCACAATCGTTGGAGTGAACAACATATAACACGTCAAAGAGAAAGAACACCAAAGTAGTAAAAGTATGTAAAATAGAAGTTTTTTTTTTAACTTCTATTTTACATACTTTTACTACTTTGGTGTTCTTTCTCTTTGACGTGCTCCGAGTCTGCAAGTACTTACCGGCAGATCAACTACAATTATAGCACTTTTACTAAGTGTATAAGTCTAACTGGGTTTATACAGGTCGGTTAATGAGTTTTAACTTTAGGCTGATTAAACGGAAGTCGCGCTTGTTTACCACTTATGCACGCTTCACACAAATCGTCACTACTTACAACGTTTTGAATTTGATTTACATCTTCAACCAACTTTTTAATTATTTATTTTATTTTTACTAATATGACCTAACCTTTGATGTCACAATTTATAAGATTTTTTTTTTATACTGTTGCATATTTGGGACATAAAATGAATCACTTTAGCACAGGTTACAAAATCTAACATCATTAAATTGTTCAAAGACTTACCCTTCATCAATGTTTTACCATTTTTACAAATTTGGGCACCTTGTCCGTTTAATATGATCGTCATACCAGTTTGCTGCATCTTAGTAACCGAAAGCAAGTTGTATGGTACTTCCGGGCAATACAACACATCCTCCAGGGTGCCTTGAATGCCCAAGTTGCTTGTAACTTGAATTGCACTCCTTTTTATAGCTGAAATATAAAAGCACTTTTTTTTTTTCTTAGCAATAGAAATTTTCAATGGAGGATTTTTAAAACGGCATATGTAATAAAAAGATCGTCCTTTTTTAAGATGTGGTCAGATGCTACAGAATCCAGTATAAAAGTCACTTCGTCTTCACGGGCATCTTCTTGGTAATCTCCCGTCAAGCAAAACCTGAATACTTTTAGCAATCCGGTTATTTTTCTCCCATGTGGTGCATCGTATCACTGGATCTTCGTCAATAACTTTAATCACATCCATTTCGCTTAGCAATGCACGGATACGAAATTTCCAAACACTGTACTTTTCTCCGTTGAACGGTTTGATATTTCGTTTGATTTTTGAATTCTCCATTCCGCACTTTTTCGAAAATATAACCGTCTGCCAATTCAAATGTTACGGTGATTATATACGTCAAAAAACAACTGAAAAATAATTTCGCGCCACTGGGCCCATAACCTGTAGGAAATAGGGTTATGAGCCAAAGAAAACTTTATATTATTTTAAATAA
Organism: Carpatolechia fugitivella; assembly: GCA_951230895.1. Taxonomy (NCBI): domain Eukaryota; kingdom Metazoa; phylum Arthropoda; class Insecta; order Lepidoptera; family Gelechiidae; genus Carpatolechia; species Carpatolechia fugitivella. The sequence goes on along the minus strand of OX579648.1, from coordinate 7,526,279 downwards.
ATAATAAGTATATTATTTTATAACTTATTTAGCACTGGGAAGATATTACACGACCGTTACTAACGCAGTAGAAAATCCGAATGTGAACAGACAGAACTGCCAGACAGAACGAAAGATAATTTGGCGGTTCGTTCACTCATTCACTCACCTTCACTCATTTATACAATAACTGCTATAGTCAAATCAGATTTCATATTTACAACAGTTGAATTATAACACATTTAAAATAAACATGAGCTAAGATTAATTTTTGTATAAATTAATAATCATAAATTCAACACCTACTTCCAATAATAAAATTAATTCGCAATGCCTCCTTTCTGATTTTGAAGACCGATCACCAAAATAATGATTTACTTTTCTATTCTGTTGATGACATGCCAATTTATTAAAATCATAAGAGACTAGCATAGCTACCTACCTAAATATTGTATCAAGATAGCTTGAATAGTATTTTCGTATTTTTAAATGACTTTACGAGTATTATAATTGACTTTTAACTATTTCTTTAAAATTCTATTCGTAGTCTATTCTTTTTCGTATTTTGTTGTCTAGGTTTAAACTAAATCTTGAAATATGAACATACAATTTCTAATAAATACTTATTTCAAATTTAAAAAGTTATGCAATTGCTAATGACCACGGAGCTGTAGTTGTATGTAGACAAAACTAAAGATGTGCCATATTGATGTATTTCATTAGTTATATTGATGTGAGTTTACTATTCTACAATGTGTATAAAAAAAATATTGATGTTGCTACCTCATTGTTTCTACAGGGTGCTACATGCTACTTAAACATGAAATTAAGAAGGTAAGGTAAGATGGTGTTACAATATGGTAATGCAAACAAATATATGAATATGAATGAAGAAAGACACGAAAATTTTCTAGCATTTACTTCATAATTAAATTTTTGTTTTTACATGTTTACTGTAAAAGGAAATTTAGATCCATAGATAAGCAATAGCGGTAGCCTGTCTCGGTGTATGTACATATATATGGGTGTGTGTATGGCGTTTATGTGCGTGTATGCCTTTCAACCCAAAAATATCGTCAAACGTGGCTTTAGTCACTAAAGCCACTAAAGTTTAGTGTGTGCTCCTTGAAATACGGCTGAAGCTTGCTCATCCCTTTGAGGTAAGGAGCGTGTTTTTGTTTAACCCAGGTTTACCCGTATCTGTCACTCAGGTACGTGGCGATTATGAGCCCACTGCGTCCAAGGCTGGGCAAGCGAGCCACACTGGGCATAGCGGCGCTCATCTGGGCAGGCAGCTCAGTGATCAGCAGCCCCAACTTCATCTACTTCACCACGGACGTCGACGACTCCATAAGGCAATACGACGGCACGCCCAGGTAATTTATCTCGAAAATATGAAATCAAAATTATTTTCTTTCGTATATTACATGTCTTCATATTTTTGTGAGTTTATTACCACAATTCGGTATTATAATGAAGAAAAGTACGCTGGAAAAACTCCATAACTCCTTAAAGATATTTTGATTTACAAAGTTCGTACAAACAAAAAAAAAGCCTAACACTCAAAAACCTGTTCTCAAGCAAATAAAAGCAATATTTGTTTCCTCGTTCTTAATAAACTTGACAGAGGCCCGCGATAGAAAAAAAAAGTTTTTAAGGTGTGATACGTATGTTCGAAAGAAGGTACCCATTAGGGCCAGTATTGTGATGTTTTGGTACCATCAATTCGTTTTGGCCAAAAAGTCACCTAGTGATTTCTCCCTCGACGCCAACGATATTCTAAGCATGAGTAGGTACGCTATCGTGTGTACGTACCAGTGGCGAAAGGTGAAATTTTGGCAAAGGTAAGCCGGAAGAGCGCGGCCTACCTAACTAAATGATATGCTTTTGGTTTTCAAAACTGTGAGTTCGGAAAATGGAATTCATCGCTACACAAGTAGTCAAATAGTCAGTTGATCAGCAATCCACATGAATTAATGCCATAATAGCATACAGAACTCACAACACTCACTCAACAACTTGCCGTTTTTCACGAAGAAGAAAGTGTAAGTAAAGTAATGCACAGTTATATCTGTGTTGACACAGTTGAAAAATAAATTAAGTGGTCCAGTAAAATCATTCAGTCCGCTTAGTTTGGGATCATATGGCCGTGTGTGAGGATGTCCCCACATATTTAATATTTAAAAGCAGTGCCACACGTTGTCATATATAATTCAAACGACGGCTCCGTAGCCCAGGTGGTAGCGTATCTGCCTCCGACGCACAGGGTCGCGAGTTCGAATCCCGCCCAGGGCAAACATTCGTGTGATGAGCACTTGTGTTTGCCTTGTGTCTGGTTGTTGTTTATCTATATAAGTATGTATTTATCTATTTAAGTAATGTATATCAGCTGTCTGGTACCCATAGTACAAGCTCTGTTTAGTTTGGGATCAGATGGCCATGTGTGGAGATGTCCCCACATATTTATTATTTATTTATTATTATTAATGATAAACAGATGATAATGTTCACAGACGGGTATGCTACAGCGAATGGCCGGACGGGATCACCACACATTCTCAAATAGAATACGGGTAAGCTTTTTTATTTGTTCTACGTTTTTTTGCTATTATACCGCATGACTGTCTCTTCGAATAACGTAACTTGTAGCCATTATATGACTTGTAACGTTGTAACATTAGCTACACCCCCATAACAACGCAAATTCCATTTTAATAACGGATGTGAAAATAACCCCGCCGAGGAAAAATTTTATTGAGTACATAATGATACGACACCATTATAATAATTATGTTAACTTTGTATTTCTACAGAGCCGTAACTAATTCGTAGTAACTGCCTACGCCGTAGCTCTCCAATGTAGCAATATATTTACTTTGCTACGCTAACATTGCGTAATATCAATCACTTCTAAACTTCGAATAAAAATGTGAGCACATTTCTAATACCAACTGGGTTTGTGTTAAAAAAGTGTAGTATGATAATAATTTATAAATTATACAATGAACCTTCGAAACTGAACAATAATGGTATAAAAAATGGCATAAAATGGTATAATTTATTAATTATTCTCATCTCATCTTGCCTTTTGGGTGGTATAAGCTCTTTTTATTTATTTAATTATTTTATTTTATATTTTTACTTCAGTAGAAGAAGTAATTTACCTTGATATTTTAGCAAAGATATATTGCATATTTTGGGTTAACTAACACGTTATAATCTTTTATCACTTCAGAAATTACTATCTGTAATCTTGACAAGACGACTGATTGATTTTGAACTGAAGAAGGTACTTCACTCTTTTATATCACGGGCTTAAACAATAGAACAAAGGATTCCATTCGCAGAGATAAGACGTGACCCCGAATTCATCGGCCGTTGGATTGGAAATTAAAGACCCACCCTTCCCTTTAAAGACTGGAAATTATTTGAAGCGGCAAATATTTGATAATTTCCAAGCATTTTCTGAGAAACTCTGAACCATGTATAATCTTGCTCATGATATAGTAAGAAATCTTTGTGGTGGTTAAGTGAGGTCAGGATTGCAACGTCAAAATGTACTCGTTCAGTGGTGGTCCATAGGTAAAACTCTTTTGCTCCAGAGCGCAGCGAAGGAATTTCTTATGTATGTGGCGTGGCGGTCTGTCGCGGCGGCCTTCATTACGCAAAGCGCTCTTACGTTGCAGCACGTTACTGTTCCAACTAAAGTTATCAATCTCCAAAAATATTAATTCATACTATACCTATATTTCTGTTTAGTAACTCTGACAGTCGTTGACTTTACAATCTATCCACACAACAAAGAGAAAAAAGTTTAGTGAAGTTGAATGAATACATTATAAGAAAATCAACATAAAATATAGTTTGATATTATAGGCTAGGATAAGTAAGTATCCAGCATCTTATTTTCTAACCCTATTATTAGAGCAACCGCAAGTATTTCAATTTTCTAACACATTGCGAGTTATGGGCGGCCTCGCTTATAAAACCTAGCAGGTGCGCGCGTGCCTATACCATTTTTAGGAAAATTCGATTCACCTAATATTTTATAATGTAAATACATTACTTGTGGATTAATATCGAGCATTGACGTTTATTACTCCATTGTCTTTTTATGGCAAGATTATTCAGTTTATGTTACAAGATAAAAATACATGTGTTCAGATATTTAAAAAAAAAACAAGTGTGAAATACGTTTTACAAAATTTCTAAAGACTTTATTTACTTAGTTGTTATATTTGTGTACTAAGTTGCGCGCAGTTGAAGCTGTAAGTTGCAAGTTCGAGTGAACTTAGCAGAGTTGCTACAAAATATTACTATATTTTATCTCAAAACTATATTAGAAGGTTCTCGTATATGGATTAGTATTTAGTACGTGCATCGCTGGAATAAAGTAAAGAAAGGGTGTGTACCTATAGATACATAAAACTGCGAACACCTTTCCCCAAGAAATATCCGTCAAAATATAAAAAAGTTTATAAAAAAAATTCGACATCAAGATAAATAAAATAAAAAAAATAAGCTTTACTTTAAAAATATTGTTTGCTTTATAGCACTTATTTTTTACGTTACAGTTAGCAATGCGAAGGCAAATGCCAAGAGAACTCTTCCACATAAATTAATTAGAGGTAGATTTTGTGCCGTCGTCGTCTTTTCACCTTACTTACTTACTAATGCGGCTCAGGGACCCACATCTTGGCCTCCGGCACGAGACCTTACTTTAACTAGCACTATTTATTTCGAGGTACTGTTTTATGCAAATCTGGAGCTGTTCAGCACTGATAAGTTCCCAGGGAATACAACTGTCACGCATAATTTCTACTTAGGCTCATACTGACGACGCCGCCACCGTCGTCAGGACGAGACGGCTAGATTCTACCAACTGCCAATTAGCAACAGTGTTCTATAGGTATATACATATTGTGCGCGTAGATCACAGACAACTTTTTTTTATCATCAACTAGCGCGCTGCCCGCAACTTCGCTTGCGTGATCAAAGTTTTACCTCCGAGATTAAGTTTTTTTAGCACAGAAATGATGATAACTTGACTTCTGGGCGACGCATCAAGATGAAACACCAGTTGTTAAGTTAGACCTCCGACAATACAACTGTGAAAACCGCATCCAATTCCGTGCAGTAATGTATGCGTGATGCGCGAACAAACAGACAGACAGACAAAAATTCTAAAAATAATGATGTTGGCTTTTATTGCACTTATAAAGACCCCTCCTTTTTTTTAATATCTTCTATGTGCAGACATCGACCAACTACAATTTTATTATTTTTATAGATCTAGGTATCATTTTAGATAAATAGGTATTTTTTTTAAATTGAACCTAAGGATGGGATGGGATTTTTAAATGGGAGCAGAACCCTAAACATTATACTTAGTACTTTTATTATTCTTAATTTATTTATTTTAATTTTATATACTCATTGACGTGCTCTTTGCGAATTTTTTATAGTTTTAAGATATTTAAAATGTAATTAAATTAAGCAAATTGAGTGAATAAATGAAACTAAACTAAACTAAACAAGACAAATTCGTGCGCATTGTCCACAGATACAACATAACGTTCATGGTGCTGACGTACTTCCTGCCGATCACGTCGATGACGTACACTTACACGAAAGTGGGGCTCGAGCTATGGGGCTCGCAGTCCATAGGAGAGTGTACTCAGAGGCAGCTCGACAATATCAAGAGTAAACGTAGGGTAAGTGGAAAAATTAGTTATTGTCCGCGAGATCTGGTCACATACATCAAAGATGCAATCACGAGCGAGCTGAAAATGTAATAATAAAAGTATGAAATTATTATTAAAATAAGTCACACTAAAGCCCAAGTCACACAGAGCGGGAGCGGCGCCGTCCCGCTAGTCCCGGCCCCGGACCGCCCTCGGCACGGCTCTGGGTGACTTGGGCTTTACAGCTCGGTTAGCTAGGACTAGGACTAGTCCGCACTAGGATAACATGAGGACCTTAAGGTTCTACCAAAAAATTCCCAGAAAATATCATAAAAATTACCATAAGGTATGGAAAAATCTAGTAGGTATAGATTATTATTGTTACAGATTACGTCTGTTAACGAAATATCAAATAATGTTATAAAGCGATAAATGAAAAGTTTTGTCAATCTTGGACAGGACTTGAACCTACATTTGCATTTTTTTTTAATATGGCACTAAGTGAATTTACTTCTTAGGTAAGATAAGTAAAACCAAGTTCTAAAATACTATAATCACAAAATGTGTAACTTCGGCCATTTTCAGAACTTAATTCTTTATTTACGAGTGTATCTCAGTTCCATCTAACAACCAAACTTTAAACTTTTTGAGAGTGAAAATGAGAGTGATGGTTTAACTTTTACGGGTTTTTCTTTGTTCTGATTCTTTGATTCATCATTAAAGTTAATACCCAATCAAGTTCTGCATAATCCTGGAAGACCCCGTCAGGGTCATTCCTCTCCCACGCGCTTCTCGCCATGGCAACGTCCTAGACCGAGGTCCGTGCCCCCAAGTGGGCGCCCTTAGGCTGTTGCTATAATACTAGGGGTAAGAGCCTTCCGCTCCCCCAAAAGTCCGGTTACGCTTGATACGTCGATTTTGCGACACAAGCATTAGGTCATCGTCAAAAAAAAAAAAAAAAGTTAATGAACTTTAATGATGAATTCAGTTTGTGTGCAAAGTAAAACAAAATACCTTATATAAAATCTATATAGATTGGTAGGTATTTAATATTCTTGTAATAAACTTTAAACCCAACTACTTTTACGTCTTGCCTTACTTGCATGCTGTCAGAATAGAATCGTAAGCATTTTCCGATAATATTAAACTTTATAGGAACAGTTGGAACTTCTCGTAAATGACAGATTTTTATAGCTTCATTTTATTTGTTGTATTCTTTGTAGGAGAGAGTACTAAAAGGCTGCCTTTGATCAGTTCCTGTAGCCAACCTCGTTTCTTTTTTATTTGGAGTAAAGAAGAGTAAAGCAGTCAACAAAATCAAGCGAGATCTTTTTTCCGGGAGTTTTTTTCTATAGGGAAATGCATGGTGGCAATTGTTTCTTTAATTTATTAATTCTTGTTGTAGAAATTTTTGATACTCATAAAATATTTGTCACTAGTTAAAAAAAAAAAATTGTTTGTTTGAATCTCTAAGTTATTGCTTTTCAAAACAGCTTAAAGTTAGGTACTGTCATCCCATATTTCCTGGAAAATTCAGGTTCCAACTAGAACCTTAGTCACCCTTGGGAGCAATTTTATTCTGTCGCTGTAACTAAGTTCCTCGAATTTTAAACACTGGCTGCGGTTAGGCGTCTGACATGAAAAGACAAATTAGGGTAATGTAATATTAAGGTGGTGTATAAAAGATACATTTGTGTATTTTATTAAATTCTAAATAAATATTACATACATTATAGGAATACTTTTAATATGTCACAGTTTCAATCATCATCTCAGCCGGAAGGCGTCCACTGCTGAACATAAGCCCCCCCATAGGTTTCCACCGTGAACGGTCCTGCGCTACTTGCATCCACCGGCGCCCAGCAACTTTCACCAAGTCATCTGTCCACCTTGTGGGAGGCCGTCCAACACTACGCCTTCCGGCCTGCGGTCGCCATTCGAGAACCTTTCTTCCCCATCGGTTACCAGTTCAATAATAACTATTTATTGTAAAGCTATTTTTTTGCTAGTGATCAAGGATTGTTAGCTATAATATTGTTTGGTTTGAACACGTCAATTATTTAATAACAAAAACCCATATAAAAATATATTTTTAGGTTGTAAAAATGATGATAGTAGTGGTGGTAATATTCGCCGTATGCTGGCTACCATTCCACGTGTACTTCATAGTGACGTCATACTACCCTGACGTGGTCAACTACCCTCACATACAGGAGATATACTTGGGCATCTACTGGCTGGCTATGAGCAACTCTATGTACAACCCCATCATATACTGCTGGATGAACTCCAAGTAAGTGCTTTATAATAGTAATTTGTCTATTAAGAAATCAAATTTAATATTTCAATGGACTAGTTAAAAACATTTACAGTAGTTCTGAGCTTGTAAAATTTATCTGTTTGTTAGTTTCTCTTCACTTTGATAGATTAAAACAAGAATCCATCATTGGATTTCCCATTCTAGAACAAGTTGATTTGTAACTTGATTGGCTTGACTGTTTCTTGCAAATTGAATAGTGTAATTACACTATTCCCTTGGTCTATAATTATAGACCAAGGGAATGGTTATCGTGTAACCAACCAACTAGCAGCATTATTAGGATGAAGTCATAGCAACCACAAGCTATTAAGCTACAATAGAATTTCCAAATTAACGGATTGCCAAATTACACTCCTTTGTTATAACATATTACACGACGCCAATAATGTGTCGTCTCATGTACATGCAGCATTAGTTTCACTAAGATTGTCTATTAGCAATCTAGCCTACAATGAACCCAATAGGTTGTTTTTATTACCTAGTTCTTGACAACTTGTAGTGTACGTTAGCGAAGCGAACTTTCAGAACTGTTACTATGTGCGGTCTCAAAGATTCTTGGACTCCTTGCCGCAACGAAAGAGTTCTTAAGGTTGACATAGCGCCACCAATTGAAATAAGTCATTTACCTATTGTCAGTGACTTCGATCGAAATTATTAATACTGCACTGAATATTATAAAATACTACAATAAAAACTACCCGAGCTAGCGCTGTGCTGTGGATTGACAGCTACTCTAAAATATTCGGCAATCTTGTCTCAAAGGCCCTTTGGTCAGTCAGTAGTTTGTGACGAGAGGCAAAGAAAGATTGCAATCAAATTATAATCTCAAAGGGCTTGTATGCATAAATCACGTTCGTGTTTCGAAGCACTTTCCTAGAACTATGCTCTCCTCTTGGTAGTTGGTTTTATTTTTATTTTTATAGACTTAGTCAGCCGATCAGTTTGTTTGTATTTTTTTTAAGATTTTTGAAAAGTTGTAGAACAAAAGGTCAAACAACCCGTGAGGTTTTTCACTATTTAACTTACACATTGAGTCATTAGTAGATCACACAATATTTTATGTTGTGTCTGTGTGTCCACGGCTACTAGATTTGTAAAAGCTGAACAGACAGACTTTCGCATTTAGATAGATAGATAGATAAAACGTAAACATTTAACTCTATTTACTGCTTTGTTGTTTAGAATCAATAATTCCATTAATAACACATTCCATTAATATCAACCGCGAAAACCTAAAAGTGTTAATAATTTAATTGTCTGCAATCCATAATGAACATCTGTTCATTGAGAACGTATTTAAAATATGTATTTAATTAAGAACTTATTTCTTTTAGGTTTAGGAGAGGCTTCAAGCAGTTCTTCTGGTGTTGCGGCTTGTTCGGTGGTAGCGGCTTGAGCCGGCACCGAGCATTCGGCCCGGACCACCTGGACAGATCGATGCGCTCCATGTCGCCAAGCCGGAAGAATGGTACGAGTAAGTTTGACACGTCATCCACCTATTTTCATCTTAGTTGTTTGAATTAGACTATCAGACCCTTTAAATTGCAAAAGAAGATTTTAGGTGAGTGCAATAAATACTATGCTCCGTTACGTTATTTATGCTTCTCGTTCCATATTCTGCTTATAATCAAGCTTTAGCAATACAAACCGCTAACTAAGGAATCCTGGTACAGTAACAAGATTGAAAGAATTTAATTTTGTTTCACATTCTACATATCGCACCTTCGGTAAGACAAGGTCACAATTGCACATTTTGTAATTTTAACAGGAGAGCCATTTTAAGATTTTTTTCGCATTCAATATGGTCTTGCTTCGCTTGAATTGCTTAGAAATAGTTCTTCTTTGGATCATATAAGCTCTGAAAATTTATGAATAAAGAGATGCCTTTCACAACATTTAAAATGGTTTCATTTGTTTTTTATAATTTTTTTTTCAAGTAAGGGCTACATTTGTGCCCTTGTCACGGCAAACTTAAATTAATTTTGTAGTTGTGACCGTATTTGAGTTTTCTTTTTGGATGATTTTCAAATAAAAACAACATTTTTTATGATTCTTTTTCTTTATTTTCTTATTATTTAAAGTATGTTTATGAACTTTAAGTTGCATGTAACAAAAAAACATTAGCAAATCTCTTTAGAATTGCTCTCAAATTAGACACAAAAATACGGTTAACATCTTTGTCTTCGTAATTAATATTTTATAAATAACTATCGTTATTATTCTTTTTTATTGTCTTATTATTTTTTCTTCATTTCCATTTTATTTTAAGAATATATTATTCAGGAACTTTAAGTTGCATACGTCTAAAAATAGCTAATACAAATCTTTAGAGTTTACTCATAAACAAGAAACAAAATTTTGTTAAAGTCTTTGTCTTTTGAATTAATATCTTTTTTATCACGAAAAAACATAATATCTTGAATTTTAATTCAAAAGACAAAGGTTTGAATTTATAAAAAACAATTCTTATTATTACATTATTTTTTTAGTATCACGTCTTTGTCTTTTATGGCATATGGCTTTTCTTGATCTACAGAAAGCTTTCGACTGCGTACCGCGCCGAGTTATCTGGTGGGCTTTGAAGGAGAAGAATGTGCCGCAGACCTATATTGACATTATACGAGACATGTACCACAACTCGGAATCAATAGTGAGGACCGCCGTTGGCGATACTCACCCATTCCCGATCGCAGTTGGAGTTCACCAAGGCTCGGCCCTGAGTCCGTTTCTGTTCAGCGTAGTGCTAGACGTAGTTTCGGCACGAGTTCACGAACCATCTCCGTGGCTTATGATGTACGCTGATGACATTGCACTGACCGATGAGGACAAACAGAAACTGGAGCATAAGGTGAATCAATGGAAGGGTGCGCTAGAGAACGGCGGTCTGAAACTAAATGTTGCGAAGACCGAATACGTTGCATGTGGCAGCACGGGCTTCGACCCCATAAAGGTAGGAGATGAATTTGTCGTGAAAACGAATAAATTCAAATACCTTCGGTCCGTGCTGCACGAGTCTGGTGAAATCGATCACGACGTCCAAGCCCGAATAAGCGCTGCTTGGGCAAAATGGCGAGAAGTAACCGGTGTCCTCTGCGACCCCAGGATACCGGTGAAGCTCAAGGGCCTTGTGTACAAGAGCATCATCCGACCAGTTCTACTATACGGCAGCGAGACCTGGCCTGTCCTCGGAAGACATGTCCAGCAGCTACACATCACGGAAATTAAGATGTTGCGATGGATGTGTGGCGTTACGCGATTAGATCGAACGATTCGTAACGAACACATCCGTGGCAGTCTCGGAGTCCGTGACGTAGCGGATAAGCTTCAGGAAAGTCGCCTCCGATGGTATGGCCATATAAGCCGCAGACCGTCAGACTACGTAGGTAAAAGATGCCTCGACCTCACTGTCCAGGGCCCTAGATCACGTGGTAGGCCTAAAAAGCGCTGGCTGGACGTCGTGAAAGCGGATATGGAAGAGAACAATCTCACACCTAAGGATGCCGAAGACCGGGCAAAGTGGAGAAGATTAAGTAGGAAAGCGGACCCCAGCACTAGGCCGGGAAAACGCTAGGACGAAGAAGAGAATATCACGTCTTTGTCAGGTTGGCTAAATGACAGTTCTTCTAAAAATTTGTAAACACACGTCCCAATTTCATTTGCTCCACGTCTAGCAAGCCTTTTGTTTCTAATAATTTGGAATAACAAAGTTCTAATTGTCATTATATCTGATAACAAATGAAGTAACAAAATCACACAAGCTTTTAAGACCACAAAATTTTAACCGTACTGGAGAGACAACGTCCTAATTGTAATTATATCTCAAAATGTAAGCAAAATGGAGAGACAAAGTCACAACTGTTTAAACGGCTTTGTTCCTCCAAATGTATAATCATGATTTAGGCATAAGTGTAGTAAATGTGACTTTGTTCTTCCAGAATCAATAAAAAATAAAAGGCATATTTACCTTAATGCCCTTGGTGCTCCAGAAGACAACCTACTTAACTCACGGGCGCAGCGCAACTGACCAATGAGATTTTGTCGCGCCAAGACGGTCCGAAAATGCACCAATAAGACAAAGCCCACTATCTCCCTCTGGCGTATGTTGTAGAAATCTAATGGGTGTCTTTGTTCCACCAAATAAAATGATATTTCGTAAACAGTTTGGCATACTTAACTCATTTTTCGAAAAAATGACAGTTGTGCCCTTGTCTTACCGAAGGTGCGATATTATGTATTAGACATAACCTAACATATATCTAGCGTTTTATTATTATTTTATATATGTATCTCTTTATCTGTTAAGTTATAATTTATTTACACGTTGTCGCGTCGTCGTCGTTCTACTAGTATAGTAGCAAAAACAACTTAACGAGGTTTGCTTAATGTTGTCATAGGCTAGAATTTCTCACAAACTTACCTAGCTCTGTCATTTACAGCTAGCGGCACGTGTCTTTAGCTCTGAGCGAGCGGTGACTCGCTTTTTACTCTCTTTCACGCATAGGGAGGGGTGGGGTGACTGAGAGAGAGGTACCGCTCGCTCAGAGCTAAAGACACGTGCCGCTAGTTGTACTGTATGATAGAAAAATCATGGACGCGTATATCACAGATATTTGGCGTAAAGATTTTAATAGTTTTTGCTTGTATGATAGTTTAGACCTCATTTAACTTGTTTTAAATACTTACAGCTTTTTGCACTTACAATAACTTATTAAAATGTAGGCAGCACAATTTATTCTTCTTCAAATAATTGTATTCCAACGTCTTTATGTTTATTAACCTTTTTCGGGGTCACAAAAGTATGGAGGCATGCTATATAGTAAAGTAATATTATTCTTGTAAAGCCGTGTAATTTGGAATGCATTATATTTGTTTGTAAATTCTTCTTCGTAGGTGTATTCAAGCCGTCAAGCAAAACAACAAAATTCACCAAAAACCTGCCGGGCTCGCCTCATTTGCTACATGCAAACAAAATACACTAATAGCAGCGGCCCAAAGTCGAGATTCGGTAATATCCACATAGATGTTACTTCGAATATTGGCACCCGGGATGGCTTTAGCAAATGTAGTTAGAAACTCAATTGTTCGGTTCACACATCACTGGCTTTACATACATTTTTTCAATGATTAGTTTAGTTTTTTGTGCAGACCTGAACTAAGTGGTTACATCATCGGAGGTACACACCGCCCTGATGCATGTTCATATTATCTAAAATTACGTTAAAATACACAGTCTTTACCACTTATTAGCATATTTAATGCACTCTCCACACGTTATGATTATTGCGAATTGTCAGACTGTTGCGTCATCAGTTAACTAAAAGTTTTTTTAGGTCGAGATTTCTTGTAAAAAAATTATTTTTATTCTTACACTTTAGTTTAGGTATCTTTTCGGTCAGACAGATCGTCCACGACTGAGCTTGTGGAGGGTGCGTTTATGTATCATTGGCTTGGCAGCAGCATTTCATATTATTGTGCCAGTAACAGTTGCATTTAAAATTGTCAGAAGAAAATCATAACATTTCATTAAAAAGGCTTGCCTGCCTGATGTGTGTAATATTGTCTATGTAACATTACTAAAACGCTTTGATTACGCGTTCTAAGTACGCTGGTACGGTACGCTTTATCTGTATAACCCGTATTATTAACTAAGCGAACATAAAATAGGTTAGGTAAGTACAATAATATAGGCGATATTCAATTGAATCTGTATACCTAGTATTTTGATGGTTGTTTTTATTAAAACACTAAAAGGGATGTCATACTCTCAGATGAAAAAACTTGGAACGCAGCGATGTACTTAATTTGAGGTCATTATTATAACAGTTAGCGCAACGAATTTTGAGCGCTGTTTTTCTATAGGCGACTATAATTTAATGTTTGTTCTTTAGGCACGATGCGCATTTCGATGCACAGCACCTACAACAACACTTTGGTGAGTAGCGCCTGACAGCGGCGAGGGGCGCCTGGCCCACATGGCGCGGGCGAGTGCGGTTCGGTCCCCGCCGGGCCCAACGTCGAACGCACATGGATATGACGCGCCCCCCGCCCCGCGCGATCCGCCCCCACCCCGCAAGACCTTTACGCTTAATTGGCGACGTGGTAACTGTATGCTATGGAATTCGTTTTTTTCTGCTAAAACATTAAAAATAAATGGAAATGTTTCTACGCACGGTCAGAATATCTATGCTTCAGCTTCTTTCAAAACAACACCTAATCTAAAATCAAGGCAAGTGTCATAGATGTGAAGCTATTGAAATAATAAGCACGTGTCGGGCCACGCAATATGTAGGGTTCCGTAGTTGTCCAATACCACTTAGGTGCTTGCAGCTGACCGAACTTCTTACTAGTACAAGTACATTTTATAAGTTGGTCTAATTCATTAGCCCGTAAAGCCTACTTGTGTCTGATAATTTTCCTTTTAAGTTCATCATATTATGCACTACTACAGTGTTTTTTTTTACAATCAATCTAACAAAAATGAGCACTTTAAAACGAAATATTTCTGAAACGTACACTAGCATCGAAAATGGTGAAATGGTTGTAATAACAAACCCCCATTATTTTTAAAAAACCTATCCTACAATACCTGACACTATAAGATAGTCAAGATGTAATAACATCCTATGGAATTAAATAGTTTTGACTTTGACTTTAAGAATTAAAAAATAACCCCACTTTACGCGTACCAGAGGAACCCTAAAAAAAATGTTTTTAAAGCTATTATTCTATAGCTTGGTAGGCATGATTAATATGTATATCCATGCCAAATTACAGTTTTCTAGTACTACTAAGAGTCTCTGAACTAAGCCGCGGACAGACAGACAGATGGACATGGAGAAACTATAAGGGTTCCTTGTTAACTACGAAACCTTAAAAAAGGCAAATTCCAGGATATATGACGTCGTACCTTACTCTTTATTTTTTAATTTTTTAATTTAATCTTAAATTGGTCATTTGTTAGCATTTGAAGATGGGTCATGTTTTCGTTGAAAAGATCAATGAAAAGAAAAGGCCGTTAAAACGTGAAGCATGTTATTTTTTTAAACTCGTCTTTCATACTTATTTATTTTAGATTTAAGTAAATTGTAATACTTAGCCTGTAAGTTGTACAGCGATTTTGATTCGATTTATGTAAATATTTACTTAAATGCTCAAACTCTTAAAAAATACATACCTAAATCGAATGTATATATAAAGAAGGACCAATCCGGTATTTTCAGGTTTAATACTCGTAGATTGATGAATAAGTATCTACAGAGAATATTTTATAAATGAATTGTATTTATTATTCGTCACAACCGCCATTTGTTAGATACACACACAGGTTAGATATAATTTATTATTCTAATGAATTTAAGCTGTCCTTCAGAAAAATATTAGACAAATATTTCCTGTTTACCTATATAATATGTAAATGGTATACTTACTATTGTGAATAGGTATATAGAAATAAAATTAGCATAAGCTTATACCAGGTGTTACAAAACTACAAATATAGCCGAAAGGGTGTGAATCTGCTCGTAAAACTGAACAACTTTCCCCAAAGGACATAGGTCGAAAAACGATTTAAAAAAATCGCATTCCCATACAAAATGTAGATGGTCTCCATACAAAATTTACGGGTTTTTTTGTAACACCGTGTATAAGGCATGCCTTAAGCCTGATTTAAACATTTCGAGTGAAAAATTGTTTAGAAACAAGTGCGAGTGGCAACAGTGCATTTAATAATAATTCATTTGTAAATTAATTACTTAAAAAAAACACACAGTAACACTACTATTATATTACAAATTGCAAAATATATAAATGGTTTCTTGAAACGGATCTTGAAATTGACTCGATCAGCCGAACAGTTAGTATGAAAGTAAAAAAAAAAATGCTATTTTAAAAAGTTTTGGAACAAAATGTTGTTCAGTTTCACGGGTTGGCCTACTACCCGAGAGGCTATGCGTTATTTTGATAACACGTTGTATATATTACAGTATCCAAGGATTTAATCACAATTTGTTTTTATTTAATGACATTTTGTACGTACTGTATTGTTAGTAATAATGTGACTTAACTTGCTTGCTATTGTTTTGTCATGATGAAACATGCGAGCTGATATTTAGATTTTGACTACCAAGTTTAGTGCAATCAATTATTTCTGATTTCGGAATGGTAGTGACAACTGCGAGTTACAAGTAGATGCGCGTTTCTAACTAGTGACAAACACTCAAATAATTTTGGCAGTTCGCTTCGCTCGGCTTCGAGGCGACGCGCTTCTGAACAATGGTTACGTAAATTAGGCTTTATTTTAAAAGGTTTCGCGGCTGCAAGCTCTTCTAGGTTGTATTTTCAAGTGCAGGTATGTATTTGATTTTTTCATGTGCTGCCCTAAGTTTTTGCTATTGATGTAGTAGAATTTAAATGTTTACTCTACATTATTCTATGTTTTCTTGATACATTGTAAAAAAAACTGGGACTTTTAAAGCTTACTTGTAGAAAATATTAAAAGCTGCCTGAAACCTGAAACGCGTGCAAGCAGCTTGTTCTTGTAGTAGGTATCTAGGTAGTTGCATTTGTGTATTTCATGTTGGCAAGTGTATGAAACAAATTTCTTGTAAATATCTGTTTAGTTTTAATTTGTAAATATAATAATATTTTATGTGAGAATGTATTCATATCTGATATAAAAAATATAAAATCAATGTGGAAATAAATATAATTTGTAACAATATTAGTGTTTGATTTTTGTTCATACCTTCTGATAAGTATCTTAATAAAATAACTAGGTAGTTAGGTAGACAAAACTATCTTGGCAGCCAAAAACTGTTTTATTTTGTACAGGTTTTTATTTTTTATGCTTGAGATAAGATGTTTTCTTGTAGTGTCCAATCATCCTCCTTCAAGTCCATCATCAAAAATAAAGGCAGACTAGAAAACGTTGCCTCCAATCACTAAATAAGCCACCATCTCGTTTTGCAAATAATGGACAATGGACATTGTAATCGTAACTGTTGATCGTAGCATAGGCTACGCGTGCTACGGCGTAGCAAGCTCTACATGAGTTGGTCGTATTCGTCCAAGTTTCCAGATCCTTGTTATGTGAGAAAGTATAGATCTTAGATTAAGTAAGTAACACTTTATTGCATAACACATATGGGACATACAAAGAAAACATTATTATAAAATGTGCGCAAAGGCAGGCAGGCATTGTAGATTATTTTATTCAGAAACAAACAGTCCAAATATTGATACAATTATGTTTTAGTACTTACAAACCTACAGTTCCCTAAATTTTTAAATACATTTTCATCTCTCATGTTCTGAAAGTAGTCCAATAATGACCCCAAAGAAAGGATGTAAGTCCAATTTACATCTCAAGGGATGTAAGTAATGTTTAAATTTGAACGTTTCTTTTTACTATTAACATAGAAAATTGCACCTAGTAAATGGCAAAGGAAGAAACGTTATACAGCCTAGATAATTCTACAATTATTATTTTTTTGGTGAAAAGAAAAAAAATGTTGAATATATTTTAATTAAGCAAGATGAATACGAAATTCGTTACGAAACAAACATATTACTTTAAATATTGGCAAAAATGAAACGAACATGTAAAGGCGGGAAAAAAAATGTTGGTGAAAAAAATATTGTTATCTGTGGTTTGTAATCATTGTTTTGATACATTATTTTAACCATGAAATAGTACAAATAAGTTGATTTAGGCTTGTGCGGAAATTTTTTAAATCAATACACAGTGATTTCAATAAAAACCAATTGAAAAATTTCCAGTTTGTGTGTCAAATAGGGTGCGGCGGCGCACTGATATGGCGCGTAATGGTATGTAGCCCATACATATTTTCTACAAACAGTTTGTTTACTTTCCTCGCAATCTAGATGAAAAGCAGAGTGTTCACCACGTGGGAAATATAATTCAAAACTCACACTATAAGCGCCCTCGCTACGCTCGTGCTCCAAAATACTTCGGGTGTAATTGATCAATTTCACTCCTTGGTTAACAATCTACTATTTTTACGGCAATTACGCTCCTACCTGCGAGGGATCCTGATTGAGATAATCATGTAGTAATGCTAGGGCATCCACAAAGCCATTAATAATTTTATATAGTACCTACCTTGGTACACAACATCAGCACAGTCACGTCGATGATTTAATGGCTCAATATTATGTTTAGATTAATCGAATAATCGTGTGGTGACGGCAGAGTAGAAATCATTTGTCACCAACCCCTACTCTTCCCGTGGGTGTCGTAAGAGGCGACTTAGGGACTACACATTGAACAGGGAACGGTCAGTAGCGCTCTCTGATACAGTAACCTTTTAATCTGCGATCTCCAACCCGCCTGCCAAGCGTAGAGATTATGGCAAAACCCTCCAAATAAGTGGAGGAGGTTCATAGTCCAGCAGTGCACTGTAACGGGCCGTTGATGAATTGAATAATTACCTATTGTCTATTAAAGTCTACGAATAAGAACCTTCGTAGACTAAAGTCGTGAGTGGACCGTAGAGTGCGCGCCAGATAAGTGTGCACTTAAGTATGGCGTGACAGTCGTTGCTTTCACGTCTTCCGATCCGAGCCGAACTTTTCAATACTTTTGGCATTAGTTCCATCTGTCACCACGCGCACACTTATCTGGCGCGCACTCTAACATCATACACAACTTAGCGCGCACTCTAACATCATACTGATATATTTTGTAATAAATATAATGTTTATGTAAATGCAATCAAGAATAAATAGGTACTGTTGTTGTTAGGTTAATTATCTTTTTTATATTTTATGTAGACTTGCTATTTGATTTTATTTCTGTGTGGTTTTCAGTGTGTTGTCGTAATCGACTATTTTTTTATATTTTTAGTGGCTTTTTTAGTTTTAATTTTTTGTGTTATTGATGCTGTCTGTTGTAACACCCCCCCTAGCCTACTCTACACTAACCTACACTGCTCTAATCTAACCTAAATACTTTAACTCTCTAACTAATAATTAACTAACACCCCTCTATACACTTAAAACGCTAATTAACTTAAATATGGCCAAGTGAATCATCTAGTGGTAAAAACTCTACATTGTGAACCGCTCATTTGTAACCCTGATACTTTTAGTGAGAACTATAGATAGACCCTAAGAATTACCTACCGAACATAAACAAGTATTTAACCAAGCATGCTTCCTGGAAGAGTTTTAATGTTAATAGTGCAGTAAGTTTCTTTTTATCATAATATTACATTATTGTTATTTGTACAAAAACCTTTATCATAAAGAAATTATTTATTTAGCTAGAAAATTTAGGAATGGTTTAGCAAATTAATCATAATATAACACAATAAATAGATATAGTTAGGGTATAAGAATATAAACATCATCTTGTAAAATCTTGTAAATGTGGTATTCTATTTATGTAAATAAATAGAATTAGAATCATAATGGACATTAATAGTTTTTTAGTAGAAGATCCCCGACCCACTCAGGACATCGTCATTCCAGACTTTCTTCCAGAAAACCCTTTAGGAACAAGGACTCAAGAGGGTTGGCTCCTCGGATTGATGATCCTGGATGGGGTATAACCAACCAAAATTACTCTGTTCCAGATCTTCTTCCAGAAGATCCTTTAGGAACAATCCATTATTATTAGGATAGCAAAACAATTAAGATTTGTTTATATCTTCTTACTAGCATTAAAGATTTATGCTTGAAACCAATTAAGTGAGACTTTAAAAATGTAAATTTATAGTTAAGTCTGCATCATTCCAGATTTTCTTCCAGAAAATCCTTTAGGAACAATCCATGATTATCTTCTACTAACATTGAAGTTTTATGTTTGAAAACAAATGTGACTGTATTAATTTTATATAGTATATTCAACGTCATTCCAGATTTCCTTCCTGGAAACCCTTTGGGAATAATTCATTAATATTAGAACAACAAAGTAAATAAGTTTTATTATTTTATATTATTATTAGCATCTAGGTTTTATGCTTGAAAATAGACAACTGTGACTTGACATATTGGCTTTATTAATTTTAGTTATCACAAAGTAAACAAGATTTATTTCTTTATGTTCTTATTGATAAAAATAGATAAACATATATTGAATAATGACTCTACAATTAATTCCTTTATAAAATAGGTTATTCAAATTATCAACTTTAGATTACAACAAAAGATAAATGATCCTAGGAATGATTCTTATCTTTCCAGTCTAATAACTCAGATTGTAGTTATAGAAGAGCATCTTATATGGTTTCTAGATGTCTTAGCATTTAGTACAGTTTGCCTTTCATATAGTACAAATACAAAGTAAGCTGTTGATGAATCAATCTGAAATATGGTGGGACGTCCAATCCGTTTGGTATGGAAGTAAACCACCGGAGTGCTATTGCTTTTCCTACAGATCCAAATATCAACAAACTATGGTTTGGTTCTAGTAAGTAAATATTGAAATTGAATAATCTTATTACCGTAGGAAATAATAATGCAATATGAGTTATGTGATTGTACTTGACAATAATCATTCCATTGTATCAAAATTAACAATATTCTTCTTCTTATCGTGTGGACCATATACGGCCGGTTGGTACATTCAAGATATTTATTTGGTTATTTTATTAGAACGGGTTTAAATCTTAGAGAGAATCAACTGTTATTATAATCTTATCTTTGAAAGGTTTACTTAGTCAATTTTATGGAATTTGAACTAAGTAAACTATTTATTATTTAGCAGTAGTGATTATGGAAGATTCAATATATTTAACCAAGTGAATTATTGATTGCAATTTAATTACTTTTCCATTGATGATTATTTTTAGGTTATACTGAGTAAAGTATTTCTTTCTAATTAATATTAAAAAGGAAGGTTTTAGTATGTAACTTAGATGGTTTATTTATTGTCATTTTATACCTTTCAGTAAGTATCTAATGATGATTACTTAGGTTTTAAATTTTATAAAGGTAAAGCGTTTCTTACTATTTGTTATTTAACAATGAAAAGTAGGTTTTAATATGTTTAACTGGGTGATCAATTTATTGCAATTTATATCTTTTAGCAGTGAAGTTTATTTAGGTTATACTGAGTTTTATATAGGTAAGCTGTTTCTTACTGGTATTTGATATTATTTAGCAACGAAGAGTAATAGTTTCTAAAGCAGTTTTGGTAAGCTCTCTTTCACCGGACAGAGTATATATCTTTGACTTGATATAAGTGGTCCCAAACAAGTTCTATGACATCCGTTTCCCTACTGAATTTACCTTCCTAGCCAAGTGTTTTACATATAGGTAGGCAAAACTAGAGATATTACCTAAATATCTCACATTACATTGAAAGTCTAGCTGATTTTCGAAGCAAATGCGTAAGTATTCTATCATCCGTTAGGTATCGAACTATCCTACCTATTCTCCGTAAGTTTCAAAAGCTAGAGGAAGACCTCACATTTATAATTAATCGTGTGATGTGTAATGGCACCTTCCAACTCCACAGGAGAAGAAGGTCTAATCGAAACGAACTAACCAGACGGGTTGTGGCGAGACCCAGTGAGTGCCTACGTTCTAAGCCACGTGTGATTGTACTCTCCTTCTACGCGCTAATACGCAAAGATCGAGAAAGAGGGTACCCGTTCCTTACACATGTATTGGGACAGAAGAAATGATCCTGTGCAACAGAGCAAGTTTGTGTGTTCCTCTTCTACGAAACCTTGCCCTCGTTACACAAAAGCAAATCATCCGGGAACTGAAGTCGCTGATAGTAAAAGCGACCACCGGTCCGTTCCAAGATACCAGCTTCTACAATACGTGACGAAACTACGTTCTTTTTCTAACTGTTCCGGAGAACGTTTAGAACAGAATCAGACCATTTGCCAAAAACAGCCACCAAGTTCGGAAACCTTGGATTTAAATCAGATACAGATTTATGCCAAGCCGTAAAGAAAAACCCCATTGAAAATACTTTAATTTTAACGAGTACTAAAAACCAAGAAACAATTTAAACTGAACCTTTTATAACTTTACAACTTCTCAAACTTATTTTAAATTTCCCACAAATTTTACGTATCAAAACTTTAAGCTTTACAAACCCCTTTGCCCACAAACTCTACGAAACAAACTTTAACTTTACAAAACATTTAAATAACAAAACTTTAAAGGAATTTAAATTAAAACCAAGGATTAAGAAATACTAAAAGAAAGTAAACTTTCTAATAATATCTAATAATCCCACACAAAAACCCCACAGAAAACTCTAAGAAAATATTTTACCGCGACGGACAAGGCAACTGCACTGAGTGATATTCGAAAGAATACTGAATAATTGAACTTCGCGCAATCGGTATTTATAGCCTCCCGGGTGAGACTCGGACTCAAGCTCGGGCGTGCCTGAACGTGAGTATCGGCGTCAAGGCCAACGTATTTTTAGGGTTCAATTTCCAAATTGTTAGCTTTTCCATACAATTTAATACAATAATTTATCCCTTATTATTTTAGTGTTCCGTATTCGATGTTTTATTATTTTAATGCTTTATTTATTATTTTTATTATGTTTTTAGATTCTTTAGTGTTGTAAATTCATGTTTCCTTTAAATCAAGTTTATTTTTCAAAGAGTAGACAGAGCCTAGTAACTTTAAACTGTTTTAATATTAAATAAATGAATGTCGTATTAATTGAAGTATTGAGTAATGATCGTTAGTGATTATTTAGCGTTTGTATTAGAGAAAGAGATGTGATCGATTAGTAGTTATAATGATTTGGAATTTATTTGTGAAATTGTTAACGGACCCAGGTTGGTTCCGTTACAGTCAACCCCCAAAATTTGCGCAGAAGCTTAAGCGTAACCGGAGCCAATTTTCCCAAAATTTATAATATTTAATTTCACAAATAATAAATAACTAAAAGTTTATCAACTATTTAACCCATATTATGTAATTTGATGTAGTGTAAGTTTTAAACCAAAGACTAAAATGTCCACAACTGTACACCAAAACTTTGAACCACTGACAATCCTTCATAACATAAAACTAAGGGACGCGGTGAATACTAATTCTTGCCCTACAAGGGAATCTAGGTTGTGAGGCTAAACCAGCCCTAGTGGCTATATGTCATCCTCTCCTGAGCAAATCAATTTTTCATTTACATGGAGTTAACAACATATCCCCTCCAAAAATCAGCAGACCCCTCAGGTGACAAGTCACGCCAATATAATTATCCTATGCCGAATGTCCTAGCTCAAAACCTGATCGTACAAAGTATTCATTCTATCTTTGGAGCATGTGTAGTTGCCGCAGTGTAACATACCAGTTGGCTTGGTAGAGTCCGTAGTTATTTATAGAGAGTATAAAACCTCAAACTTTAGACATATAGTAATTTTATTACTAAACGTCTTATCTTAACCTAACACCAAATCTATAAATAACTCGCTTGTTAAGTGTGGTGTAAAGGGTTAAAAACTAATAAACTTATTCCACTGACTGAATATCATTGCAACACTGTGACCCTCCATGCTCTTCCTAATTCTCTCATCACAATAAATATTTTTTTTTTATAATATAATAATCAAAACCCTTTCAAATCTCCCAACTTCACAACTTTACATAAACCTTTCTACTCCTCTTTCTTTGAGTGTCCATTCTGTCACGAAACGTCTCAATGTACTATTTCAGTGGTAAACTAGCCCTAAACTTTAATCACTTTTAAAATTAATTACAAGTCGAAAATCTGACCCCGCCCAACACCAAACCTTTGCACAAATATTCTAATTTTAAAAATGTTAAGTATCTAAAATTAACAAGATTTCAGTATGTACTTTTTGTATCAACTAATTTTATTATTCTTCCCCATAATTCTCTCTAAAATTATCCAAAAAAAATAGCATTACAACTACTACGAATCTATTCTATTAAATGATACAGTCTTGTATTTCTTTTCCTCATCAGCAATTTTTTTTTTTTTACTTATCCTTTTTCTTAAATATTATTTTTGTAAAGTAGAAATCTATTTATCTATTTTATTATTTATATAAATTTGCAAAATACGTAACATAAAGAAAACTACACAACAAACACCTCCAATAGAATTATTTATATTACTATTTTATTTGAATTGTTATTATTTTTAATTTACTCTTGCAATGACTCTGAATATAAGCTATGACAATGAAAGTTTTTTTTTCCACCAAATTTTATTTATCCTTTTTTTTTTTTATAAAGTAGAATTTTTAGTTCACAAGAAAATTATAAAATATAAAAACAAAGAGAATCGACTCAAGTGACACAGCGTATAGAATTGTGATTATTATTGTATTACAATTTATTATTATTAGAATTATTATAATCTTTTTTCTCACATCTGAACATACGCTAAGTTTATGAAAGTTTTTTTATTTTTTTATTTATCTCAATTTATTTACAATGCTACAATCCGCTACGCTTCCTGATGTCACAATTAGTTACTTTATATTTAAACTGTTTCGATTTTATTAAACCGTTCACGAATATATTGATATTATTTAAAACCGATTTGTATTGGAAGGACCGACTCCATATTTGACCGTTTGACACAGAATTAAGAATTAACTTTGCTCTCTTAGTCTAGAAAATTAGATATTATCTTTCTTTCGTAATAATAACTAACTTTCATACCTTCATCATCTTAAATCAATCCAAAGCTGAACAAGAGACCTAACTTTTAACTCCTTTATTTTGTGAAAACCATCAATCCGCTTTACTATACCCGTGAGTTTGTAATTTTAACAACCACGGTCGGACATACACACACCTATATTACTAAGTTATAACATCGTATGAAACCCATGAACAAACTATCGCAACGTCTCTATAACGTTCTGCTAAAAATTAGAAAACCCCCCTTTTTTTTAATAATACGAAACGACAATATGGCAGATGCAATGTCTTCTAATAATTATTTAATTAACTTTAAATTTGAATCTAAACATTTTCCATGTTTCGAAAAGTACGTTAAGTCAGTGTAGCATGCAAAGTAACTTGATCATCATTAAAAAAAGTAATCGCTAAACAATTAAATGAAAGCCTTGAGAACTGTAAGACTAATTCGACTAGTAACATTACAGAATTAATAATAGTATGTACCAACGTTTGAAAAATAACCTTTCAATAGTTTGTTAGCCTTTCTGACGACGTCGTACACTAGAAGTACCTCCCTACCTTACTTCTAGTTTAGTTCTATTGCTGTTTGACAAACTACTATATTTTCTACTGCACTTTACGTCTATTTATTTTCGATTCTCACAATGTTATTTCCTTCTCCGTAGAAATATTATAACGACCATATTAATTACATAAAAATCGAAGCCCCGTCCACATAGTAACATGTCACTGTATATAACATTATCAAAGATCGAACTCGAGACTTGCCGAACTACTCTTATTAATAAAACGCCACCTGTTGAGAAAAGAGACTAAAAGTTTGAATCGAAAACCAACCCATGTGGCTCAATAAAGAAGAGGGCTAAGTAGTACTCATCAAAACTGCTAGAGGGCGCACTTAAGTAATTTTGAAAAAATATATTCTTTACATCTGGAAATTGTTTACTGTATTTTTATAAGGTGATAAATTAAAAATACTAGATGTTTCGCAACAAGTATTAATGATAAATAATGATTTTATATTATAATATTTATTTATGGTTGACAAAAATAAACGAAATGTAACTAGTGCTGTACCACTTTGATTGATTAACCCTGCGTTCCGAGACGCGCTGAAATCGATTAAAGCACCCGTAATCGTGTTCCGAACTTGGTTCCAAATTACTATCAGCTGTCAAAACTCGTTTTTTTTCTTTTCTTCTGAACGCTGACAGCGTTGAAAGTCTAATTCGTAATGCGCTTTCTAAAAGTCGTACAACCCCCCGTTTTTAAAACTTTTAGGTATACGTAAGTAATTAAATTAACAATGCGAATATCAAATCTGTTTGTTATTTATATATATATATATTTATTAAATAGGTAAATCTGTATAAATTAATACATATACTTTTATACTTATAACAATTTATTTAATAATCATTTTCGAAACTATAGGCTTTGGTAATTTATTTAATCTAAAGTCGTACAACCCCCCGTTTTTAAAACTTTTAGCAATGCGAATATTAAATGTTTTTTTTTTATTATTATTATGGGGAAACTTATTATTATTATTTACGATTTCTGAAACTAGGAAAGTACCAAGTGTAGTTCATACAAAATAAGTATAGTCTAGTTTATATTAGTTTTGTTTTTTTATAACCAACCCCCCAACGAAAAGACTTTTAACAAGATTCTACTCTGCTATCAATCAATAATTATAAACCTCATTTAAATATTTAAATCTACCTTTTCCCTATATTAATACTATTCTATTTCTACCTATAGTTCTCACTTTCCATTTCACAAACAACAAATTGTGACCGTAAAAACAGTCACTTCCCTATAATGATCCCTAAATATTCAACGCCTTAATTTTCTATTCAAATTAATTATAATAACTTTACTATAAAATCAGTTTGTACCTAACTAAATAAATTAAACAATATTATTTAAAATTAAATTTTTAAAAGATGATGTTCAAAACTTAAATCATGGAAACGAACGTACCCCATCATTAACGAAACGTTCCGTTCCGCAGACATTTATTTTATTTATATTTCATTAACTTTATGACCAGACGATCGTATAAATTTTGAAACAAGTTCTTTTCTGAAATAACTAACTCAGTACATACATATTCTAAATGTTTAATCAAACCCTTTGTTGTAATGTTGTTTTTTTTTTTTTTATTATTTTTATTACTTCTCATCGATAACCTATATTTAATCTTCTCCTTTTTTTTTCTGCATAGAATGAAACTAAACCACGTCGTGTTTTTTTTTTTTTTCGCTGACGGCGTTTATAGACTGATTCGGAACGCGCCCCGTAATTTAAAGTAAACGTCTCCTTTTCTCACACTTAAATTTTATTGCGCTATCTCACTTGCTCTTTCGATTTACCGCTCGAATCGATTCGCGATGCCACCGAGTGACGCTACCGTTCAAATATTTTGCCGTTCGTTCGCTACGAATACGAAGATGACTTTGTTTGATCTTTTTATTTAACAAGACACAAGTAAGTATAAGTACTATAACGTTACATTAATCAAAATGATCCCTGTAAATCAGTAAATATGTACTCTCCCTATTTCTTTTCATCCCACATAAGTATTTTGATCAAATCTAACCTTACCTCATTGAACTATTATTACTAGCAACTCACTGTCTTGCCTAGAAACCGTGAACCGTAACTAATGTAACCTATTACATTTCCAGGAATCTACCACCGACGACGAGATTGGCTTATGGTCTTGGAAGACCCTGACTAGCAATGAGATGACCCTGATCGAGTGTTGAACTGACTCTTCCCCGAAGATAGTTTATGTGAAGTGAATTTTTTGGAATTGTGCTATTTATTATTAATTATTTCCGTTATACCTTGTAAGTTATGAAATTAAAAGGTAAGTTCTAGCTCAGACCCGTTTTAAGTTGTTTTTATTTCTGCAATAAATAAATTTACCTGTACTCAATTATTTAACAAAATCTCAATATCAAGTTCTAAAGTTAGAGTAAAAAGACTTAATAAAATGAATTTAAAACCTTAAAAATACTACTAGTTCCAATCCTGGCTCACGGTGCCCGCATTGTAACACCCCCCCTAGCCTACTCTACACTAACCTACACTGCTCTAATCTAACCTAAATACTTTAACTCTCTAACTAATAATTAACTAACACCCCTCTATACACTTAAAACGCTAATTAACTTAAATATGGCCAAGTGAATCATCTAGTGGTAAAAACTCTACATTGTGAACCGCTCATTTGTAACCCTGATACTTTTAGTGAGAACTATAGATAGACCCTAAGAATTACCTACCGAACATAAACAAGTATTTAACCAAGCATGCTTCCTGGAAGAGTTTTAATGTTAATAGTGCAGTAAGTTTCTTTTTATCATAATATTACATTATTGTTATTTGTACAAAAACCTTTATCATAAAGAAATTATTTATTTAGCTAGAAAATTTAGGAATGGTTTAGCAAATTAATCATAATATAACACAATAAATAGATATAGTTAGGGTATAAGAATATAAACATCATCTTGTAAAATCTTGTAAATGTGGTATTCTATTTATGTAAATAAATAGAATTAGAATCATAATGGACATTAATAGTTTTTTAGTAGAAGATCCCCGACCCACTCAGGACATCGTCATTCCAGACTTTCTTCCAGAAAACCCTTTAGGAACAAGGACTCAAGAGGGTTGGCTCCTCGGATTGATGATCCTGGATGGGGTATAACCAACCAAAATTACTCTGTTCCAGATCTTCTTCCAGAAGATCCTTTAGGAACAATCCATTATTATTAGGATAGCAAAACAATTAAGATTTGTTTATATCTTCTTACTAGCATTAAAGATTTATGCTTGAAACCAATTAAGTGAGACTTTAAAAATGTAAATTTATAGTTAAGTCTGCATCATTCCAGATTTTCTTCCAGAAAATCCTTTAGGAACAATCCATGATTATCTTCTACTAACATTGAAGTTTTATGTTTGAAAACAAATGTGACTGTATTAATTTTATATAGTATATTCAACGTCATTCCAGATTTCCTTCCTGGAAACCCTTTGGGAATAATTCATTAATATTAGAACAACAAAGTAAATAAGTTTTATTATTTTATATTATTATTAGCATCTAGGTTTTATGCTTGAAAATAGACAACTGTGACTTGACATATTGGCTTTATTAATTTTAGTTATCACAAAGTAAACAAGATTTATTTCTTTATGTTCTTATTGATAAAAATAGATAAACATATATTGAATAATGACTCTACAATTAATTCCTTTATAAAATAGGTTATTCAAATTATCAACTTTAGATTACAACAAAAGATAAATGATCCTAGGAATGATTCTTATCTTTCCAGTCTAATAACTCAGATTGTAGTTATAGAAGAGCATCTTATATGGTTTCTAGATGTCTTAGCATTTAGTACAGTTTGCCTTTCATATAGTACAAATACAAAGTAAGCTGTTGATGAATCAATCTGAAATATGGTGGGACGTCCAATCCGTTTGGTATGGAAGTAAACCACCGGAGTGCTATTGCTTTTCCTACAGATCCAAATATCAACAAACTATGGTTTGGTTCTAGTAAGTAAATATTGAAATTGAATAATCTTATTACCGTAGGAAATAATAATGCAATATGAGTTATGTGATTGTACTTGACAATAATCATTCCATTGTATCAAAATTAACAATATTCTTCTTCTTATCGTGTGGACCATATACGGCCGGTTGGTACATTCAAGATATTTATTTGGTTATTTTATTAGAACGGGTTTAAATCTTAGAGAGAATCAACTGTTATTATAATCTTATCTTTGAAAGGTTTACTTAGTCAATTTTATGGAATTTGAACTAAGTAAACTATTTATTATTTAGCAGTAGTGATTATGGAAGATTCAATATATTTAACCAAGTGAATTATTGATTGCAATTTAATTACTTTTCCATTGATGATTATTTTTAGGTTATACTGAGTAAAGTATTTCTTTCTAATTAATATTAAAAAGGAAGGTTTTAGTATGTAACTTAGATGGTTTATTTATTGTCATTTTATACCTTTCAGTAAGTATCTAATGATGATTACTTAGGTTTTAAATTTTATAAAGGTAAAGCGTTTCTTACTATTTGTTATTTAACAATGAAAAGTAGGTTTTAATATGTTTAACTGGGTGATCAATTTATTGCAATTTATATCTTTTAGCAGTGAAGTTTATTTAGGTTATACTGAGTTTTATATAGGTAAGCTGTTTCTTACTGGTATTTGATATTATTTAGCAACGAAGAGTAATAGTTTCTAAAGCAGTTTTGGTAAGCTCTCTTTCACCGGACAGAGTATATATCTTTGACTTGATATAAGTGGTCCCAAACAAGTTCTATGACATCCGTTTCCCTACTGAATTTACCTTCCTAGCCAAGTGTTTTACATATAGGTAGGCAAAACTAGAGATATTACCTAAATATCTCACATTACATTGAAAGTCTAGCTGATTTTCGAAGCAAATGCGTAAGTATTCTATCATCCGTTAGGTATCGAACTATCCTACCTATTCTCCGTAAGTTTCAAAAGCTAGAGGAAGACCTCACATTTATAATTAATCGTGTGATGTGTAATGGCACCTTCCAACTCCACAGGAGAAGAAGGTCTAATCGAAACGAACTAACCAGACGGGTTGTGGCGAGACCCAGTGAGTGCCTACGTTCTAAGCCACGTGTGATTGTACTCTCCTTCTACGCGCTAATACGCAAAGATCGAGAAAGAGGGTACCCGTTCCTTACACATGTATTGGGACAGAAGAAATGATCCTGTGCAACAGAGCAAGTTTGTGTGTTCCTCTTCTACGAAACCTTGCCCTCGTTACACAAAAGCAAATCATCCGGGAACTGAAGTCGCTGATAGTAAAAGCGACCACCGGTCCGTTCCAAGATACCAGCTTCTACAATACGTGACGAAACTACGTTCTTTTTCTAACTGTTCCGGAGAACGTTTAGAACAGAATCAGACCATTTGCCAAAAACAGCCACCAAGTTCGGAAACCTTGGATTTAAATCAGATACAGATTTATGCCAAGCCGTAAAGAAAAACCCCATTGAAAATACTTTAATTTTAACGAGTACTAAAAACCAAGAAACAATTTAAACTGAACCTTTTATAACTTTACAACTTCTCAAACTTATTTTAAATTTCCCACAAATTTTACGTATCAAAACTTTAAGCTTTACAAACCCCTTTGCCCACAAACTCTACGAAACAAACTTTAACTTTACAAAACATTTAAATAACAAAACTTTAAAGGAATTTAAATTAAAACCAAGGATTAAGAAATACTAAAAGAAAGTAAACTTTCTAATAATATCTAATAATCCCACACAAAAACCCCACAGAAAACTCTAAGAAAATATTTTACCGCGACGGACAAGGCAACTGCACTGAGTGATATTCGAAAGAATACTGAATAATTGAACTTCGCGCAATCGGTATTTATAGCCTCCCGGGTGAGACTCGGACTCAAGCTCGGGCGTGCCTGAACGTGAGTATCGGCGTCAAGGCCAACGTATTTTTAGGGTTCAATTTCCAAATTGTTAGCTTTTCCATACAATTTAATACAATAATTTATCCCTTATTATTTTAGTGTTCCGTATTCGATGTTTTATTATTTTAATGCTTTATTTATTATTTTTATTATGTTTTTAGATTCTTTAGTGTTGTAAATTCATGTTTCCTTTAAATCAAGTTTATTTTTCAAAGAGTAGACAGAGCCTAGTAACTTTAAACTGTTTTAATATTAAATAAATGAATGTCGTATTAATTGAAGTATTGAGTAATGATCGTTAGTGATTATTTAGCGTTTGTATTAGAGAAAGAGATGTGATCGATTAGTAGTTATAATGATTTGGAATTTATTTGTGAAATTGTTAACGGACCCAGGTTGGTTCCGTTACACTGTTTCCCATTGTAATAAAATAAACTAAAAAAAAGTTTGGTCGGTTTGAAATCAGGACATGAACTCGTACATTACAACTAAAGCGGTTATGTTACAATAAACCATTACTTGACAAGTGCCATTTGCAAGGCAACAACAAATGGTCGACCCTTCTGCGAGGAAAAATACGAACTCGTGGCCACATTCAGTCAAAGGAAATAGCTATGCTGCTTAGTCTATAAAAAAGGGTAGGTAGTGCTACGTTGATATCAGTTGATATTATATCCTTCGTAACACGACTTTTTGTGAGGTATATTATTCTATTCTGAGAATCTTCTATACAAAAAATGTTATTCTTAATCGAAGAAACTATAGTCATCATCATCATCGTGTGGGTTGTAAGATCGACAACCGACCTCACAAACCCTGGTGTCAGTGTTATATAGGTAGAGCCGCCAAAGGCCACTGACTTGGCTCATGTAACGACTAGATAGTAGCCAGATGTAACTACCATCTTCATAAGTGGGGGGTCTCAGACTCACCAGCCTGCGACTGCGGGGCGCCGGAGCAGACCACGGCACACATAGTGGGAGAGTGTCCCCTCAGGAGGTTCCCAGGAACATATGAGGAGCTCCATGAGCTTACCCCAGCGGCTGTAGACTGGATACAGAACTTGAATATAAGTTTGTAGCTTTTTTAATGCAGGTTTTATTTTGTGAGGCCGAACGATAATAATAATAATAATAAAGATATCCTATAAACAAGATGATCACTCGGACGCCGTTCAGTAGTTTATTTCTACCTTCCGATGTAGGTATACAATACTTTCTTTTTTTCTGTACGGTTCGATTTATCTTCAATCCGTCTGTGGACACCGAATGTGTTGTACTTGTGTGCAGTGACCCGGTAAATTAAAAAATAAGACGACGACGGCTCTACCGCACTCACGAGCTCGTCTAACTGATCTCCTTCTGCCAACTCTTAATCACGGATGGTGTAACTCGTTTGAAACGTGTCGTCGATCGTACTGTACAAAGAATCTGGAAAATCTTTGGTACTGAAAGGTAGTGTATTAATTCTGTGCTCCTAGTGTTATTATAAGAGTTGTTTGCCATACGTTACTTCGGTTATTACTAAGATAAACAGACCTTTTTTATATTTGTAGTAACTGCGCTGCGCTCCTTGGATCTCCTCCTGGTAAATTAGGGAGTACAAACATTCTAAAGGTCAAAACATTCCACTTAATGGATTTTCAAAGGCAGGTATAATAAGGATAAGAGTGTGAACTGTATGTAATAACGCGACGCCGCCCAAGGCGCATTTAAGACCCGAACGATCGAACCTAATCATAAAATATAAACAATATTCGGTACATTAGGGACTTCTTTAGGGCCCTTTTTCTGGTTGAGTTACGTAGACTCTAAAAGTACCTATACGATTTGTGTCCTAATGGACAATAACAAATGAATCTCCGCAGCAGACCAACAACAGAAATAACTGTCGTGCCGACTTCGGTACGCAATTAATTCACATAACAACATAACATTTAGACTTTGTATTTGTATTGTATTGTAATTCATCAAATTGATGGGCGCTTATCTGGATCATGCAACAAAGTAAGTCAAAAAGCATATCAGCCTGCGAAAGAAGCTTATACATAGTAATAACAATAGGTATGAATACTAGAGTAATATCCTGCCACTACATAGCCAGCCTCCCTGGATCGTGAGGATGAATAACGACCAGCAAAATGTATTTCATCCGAAACCTCATGAAAAAGTTATAAATAATTCAAGATGTAGGTACGGTAGATTCTTGAAGTTAGAAAGCGGTAAATACGTAAGCCGTGTAAAACATTTGGACACTCATAGAGCAAAAGCAACGCAACGTCGTATTTCGTTTCAGCTTGTCCAAAATTGCTTTTGTATGTCTGTCTGTCCATCTGTCTATTTGTTCCACCCTACAGGTCGCGTTTCTCAACCGATTCTCGTGAAATTTTGTGAGCAGTTTTGATAAATTAATAGATTTTTTTTTTGTCGAGTCGATTTTTAGAAATTTAAAAAACATCACGGAGTTATGAGTTATGATAAAAAACAATACATTAAAAATACGACACAACAGGTACTGCTCATTTCTAATGAAATATCATCCAGCATACCTAAAGACGTTCTTACGGTGAAGGAAAACTTTGTGAGGACACCTGCATACTCTTGCGATGAAAATAAAAAGTTGTGTGTAAAGTCGACCAACCCGCACCAGGGCAGCGTGGTTGACTAAGGCTTGATCGCCCTAATTTCGGGTGAGCCCTTGGTGATGACTGTTGATGATACTAGGGGTGTCTCTATATTTTAGGCATAGAAATTGTAGTCAATTGTTTGGTTTTAGGCATGCCTACGAGTACCCATTGATAGATTCTGAGTAAAACACTCACCGCATGTGCCAATTCTAACGTCGCGTCATTATAAAATAAAAATATCTGCTTACACTTGGGCACTTACCACGAATTTAATATTCGAAGCATGCACAAAGAGAAGCAACTGGTCAACAATTTGAGGTTGGTTTGTAACCAGAGCCGTGTGTCGGGCTCGGCTCGTTTCCTGTCTAATATTGACAGTGGGCCACTTGTGACATTTGCATTCATGCCCCACCCCTCAGGCGGCTATGTTTAGGGTTGTCCAGAAATATTCTTCATTACTTGAAATTAACCACCCGTTTAAAATCAAAGGCGACGAAGGATCAAAATATAATTTGTTTCGGCAATATGTCAAGTAGATTGCTTTCATCAGCTCGTTGTAAGTTCATATACATCCCCATCAAAGGGTCCGAGCCTACCCTGTATTAGGATAATCAGGCCTTAATTGACAACGCTGGCTGACCTAGTTTCTGTTGGATGACTGTACGTACACATAGCTGATGATTTTATCCGCAGTCATGTGCAGGTTTTATATCGATGTACCTATTTCCTTCACCGTATTTTTTTTGTTATGAATTCAAAAATACATTTTCACGTAGGGGTTGCAGCTTACTTTGGCTCTAACAAATTATAAGTAAATGCCTTCTTAAGCTTCCTACTTACGAAAATTCCTTAAGTTTAACGACAGTTTAACGTAATAACGTTATAGCTACGGTAGGTATAGGTACCTACAGTGTAACCCTGGCAGATATCTATCGCAGCAAATATTTGAACGGAATGATCGAGCCAGTCTCTCATTGATTGGAAATTGTCGAAATGGAGTCCCTATTTGGACATGTTGAATCGTCTTTAGTCAGTGATGAATCTGATCACCGCAAGATCTACCTATTTTATAAGTAAGAGTATAGGTAACTGCTTAATTTAAATCAGTAGTTACATACAATACAATACAAACTCTTTATTGCACACAAAAGAATTACAACATATTATAGTAGGTACTTAAATTAAAATGGCGTATTTATAAGTTTGGCGCCCCGGGCCAATAAGTTTTGCCACCCTATAAATAAAAATATAAATCCAAATTATAATGACACCAAACCTGATTTAAAACATTGAAACCAGGAGGTCGGTCGTCTCATCGGCGTTTAAAAGATTTCACGGTGCGTCTAATCAAAAACATAATTTTGTTGAATACCGTATGATGTCATTTAAATACTGCAGTTTCTCAAGACGAAAGTCTTAGAAACGTCATAGTACATGACGTTGCCAGTAATGAAATACGGATCAGAGACGTGGTCGCTTACATTGAGCCTTATAAAAACGCTCAACGTCCGTCACCCAAAGGCTAATGGTAAGGGCTAGGCTCGGAGTTTCCCTGCGAATCAAAAATGGTGAGATCCACGGGCAAACCAAAATGGCTAATATAGCCTGAAGAATTGCATAAATTAAGTGGACACGGTGGAGCACATTGTACGGAGAATTGATGGGCGCTTCGGCAGAAAGTTCTCAAATGGCGACTACGCAACGGAAGACGCAGCTACTAGATCTGGTGAAGGTCGCGGGAAGCAGCTGGAAGCGGGCAGCGCAGGACCGGTCGTTGTGGAGATGCTTAGGGGAGGCCTTTGTCCAGCAGTAGACGTCTTTCGTGAATTCCACTGCGCTAAATAAATATAATAATTCATATAAAAATTTACAATTGGGTTAGTCAATCATGTCAGAAAGTAATTATAGTTCAGTCATATGGCCAGACAGTAAAAAATTCAATAAAATAAAAGATCGATTAAGGAATGCGCCCCAAACTGAGTGTAAGGAGCGCAGTGGCTTGATACTTGCATTAAATTGTCATATATGACAAGACAGTCAAGTTAAAAATAAATTTAATAAAATGTAGGTACGCTCTTTTTATTTATTTATTTATTTAAAGGTGCCTAAACCAAACTGCAAGGAGCGGCTGAAGCCGCCCCTTTCACCTTGCCGACCATGGTCCCACTTGTCCATATTATAGTAAATACGCCACCTAGAACAGCGTGTTATTGGTGCGGCCATTGATAAAAGATAAAGATAAAAGTGTCTTTATTCGAAGTAAGATTTAACAAAATCATTTTTCGACGTCAAAGCAAGATGGCCTGTTCACTACAAGTGTACGCCTTCTGTGGAGAAGAACGGCCAGAAGAAACTCCACAGGACTCGTATCTTTTGGACTTTTTTTTTAAATAAAATATTGTTTACAATAGTCAATATACATTGTTAATGTTTCCTGTGCCGAGCTGGACCATCCGAACACCAAGCATCTTTGTCATTTACTTAAATAATCAACTAACTTATAGTAAGCTTTATTACACAGCGTCTGTTTTACACAAATCTTAAATCTTTTTTCTGGTAAGACTAAGATCTGATCAGGTATTTTGTTATAGCAGCGCACACAGAGCCCCACAAATGAAGTGCTAACTTTAGCAAGTCTACATTGATGATTAACTAGTTTATTCTTATTTCTAGTTTTACGACCATGAATGTCAGAATATTTACTAAACTCATGGATGTTTTTCCTAACAAACATAATATTAGCAAAAATTTATTGGCATGAAACCGTCAAGAGTTCTCTTAGTGAGTCTCGACAGCGAAGTTGATAGATTACTGGCTCTAATAGCTCTCTTCTGCAAAATGAAGACTGTATCAATGTCAGCCGCTCGGCCCCACAACAGGATACTATATTTTACTATGAATCTAGCTAAAGTAAACTAATCTAGCAGTAGCTATATCTGTCAATTATTCTTCTAACTGTATATGCAGCTGAGCTAAGCCTCCCTGATAGGGAAGATATATGGGGGTCACAACTTAATGTGCCTTCCGAGTCACGGAAATTCTTAAAGGACCATCAGGTGATTCAACCTATAATTTCCTAACCAAACTGGTGAAGGTCTCACAAAGAGACTATTGTTTTACAGTGTTCTCATTCGACCCCGGAACCTCCGCAATGAGCTCACGAAAAATGAACCCTCAAATAATAATGACGATCGAACATTAGAATACCTAACTTGATAGATTGCCTGCTGATATATCAGAAATGAGGAAAACAAAATAAGATTAAAAATCATTAAATAAATTGATTTTAGAAAAATATAATTATTTAACTATATGTATAAGTTTTACATGTAAAATAATATAATAATTTATATATTATATTAATTGTTGCTCCTGCGGTTAAACCGTTAAAAACGGTTTCGCGGGACGTAATATACAATTTATGTATTTTATTTTATGAGCAAATTTCAGTTGGTATTTGTGCTGGACTTAGGACTAAGGTTTTTTTTTTTAATTTGAAGGTTTTAGAATAAATACATCCCTTTATTTAGTAGGCTTTAAGATATTTGGCGCCTGGTGCAAAAGAATTTATTAGAATTTAAAGAAAAACAATAAGTTTATGAATGAAAAGGAAAATTTTTCCTAAGTATTTTTCCATTCTCTCAGGGAAAATAAAATATTCTGAGTCCTGACCCATCACTAGAGTGCGTTTCAAAATGTGCGTTAACCATTCGCTTTTGCCTTTTTAGTTTCATTCACTTGCTATTTATCCCATGCCATGAGTGCAAGTAAAACAGACTGCTGTCAACTATCGCTCTATCGATTTTAGAACGCGCTCTGCTCTAAGTGCATGCGGTGCGTGTGCTATTACGCCACAGAATATATATTACGCGCAGCAGACAGCAGATAACTTGTTTTTAATTTCTTGTATTACGTAAATTACGGTTTTTTTATTCCCTTCATACAAATCCAGACAATAAGCAAACAGCGAGCAAGGCCATTCAAGGGTAGTGTGATGGGTGAAATGAGGCTGAGGACTGTATGATCAAACCTTTATTCCCGTATGCCACCCCCTAGATGTCGTGTACCAACGTGTGGCGTGGCAGAATATAGGACGTGACGTTTATTTCATTCATTCATTCATCATCATCAATCAAATATTTCAATATGGCCGATAGTCACGAAAGAGGCTATTCGCGGCTTAT
Organism: Carpatolechia fugitivella; assembly: GCA_951230895.1. Taxonomy (NCBI): domain Eukaryota; kingdom Metazoa; phylum Arthropoda; class Insecta; order Lepidoptera; family Gelechiidae; genus Carpatolechia; species Carpatolechia fugitivella. Next base: position 7,488,339 of record OX579648.1, on the reverse strand, counting down.
TTTTGTGATTTTCTTGTGTTTCTGAGTATTGTTTTCATGAAAATATATTGACTTGGGATATAATGTAAGTCAATGTGTATAATAATAACTTTTATGTGAGTATTTACATTGATTCTGTCTACTTTCTCATAAGATCCTTGACATGTCTTGGGAAAGTTACATAGTGGCCTCACTTCCTATATTACATGCCTATTTTCATAATTACGCGTCTGTATTGCAGGTGTCCTGAAGATGCCAGTTAACTCTGTTCCTGCAGCAAAAAAAGGAGTCGAAAAACCTAAATTTTCGTTGTCCCTTAACAGAAATAATGCAACATACCTAAACGACGACACCACCAAACTCGCGGTTTCCGGGGAAAATTCTAAGACTTATAAAGAATCAAATAAAGAGAACAAACCTGTGAAACGACCGTTTTCAAGCACATACTTTAATACTTTACACGCAGCTAAAAAGTTAAAGCCATTATCAGAAGCGCCAGGTATGCTATTAGTTAGTAAAAAATTGAATCAAATTATGAGCTTGTATGACGATTGTCTTTTTACATAAAGTCATACTTACTTTTTTAAATTATAAACCATTATGGTTTCTATGCATCTCATCCATATTCTGTGAGTAAAGTTGACAACCAACCTCACAAACCTTGGAGTTTGGAGCCACCCATATTCATTAATAACATGCCGTAACCTACATTGACATAAAATTTAACTACATGTTTATAAGACAAAATGCAAGTCAATTACACTTAGGTAACCAACAATTCTACCAAACTTGTGTGTTTACTCTTAATTTAATAAAGTGTTACATTTAGATACAGTTGTGAAACCAGTACTGATCGTGACTGGGGAGCGGGCTCGCCAAGCCAGTGCCATGTTGAATGGTCATCATGCTGATGGGCAATACTCGGCCCCTCGGAAAGCTCCCATTGCAACGCTGTCCAATCTAGGAAATACTTGCTTCTTGAATAGTGTGCTATATACCCTAAGGTAAGGATTGGATGTGGTATAGTCCAAGTTTGTCTGCTAATAAATTTCCCTATTTACTGTTAAATATAGGTTCAATGAAATTAAAATATAAAAATAAATTAAAAATTTAAAAACCCCCGAAGCAAAAAAGCAAAACATTAAAAAGTAAAAAATAATACCTATTGTTGAGCCATCAAATTCGATAAAGTAACACCTATATATTTTAATTTTATTAGAGAAATTGATGGATGGCACGATTTGGTTTGCTCGTTGAAATGACGCTATAATGTCGCGTCGGTGTACCGCTTAAGTCAGACGCTTCATTTGATTAGCATATCCGACCAACTTGTTTTCATACAATATTTTTCTTAAACTTAGCGGTACCCCGATGTGACATTATAGCGTCATTTCAACGAGCAAACCAAATCGTGCCATCCATCAATTTCTCTAATAAAATTAAAATATATAGGTGTTACTTTATCGAATTTGATGGCTCAACAATAGGTATTATTTTTTACTTTTTAATGTTTTGCTTTTTTGCTTCGGGGGTTTTTAAATTTTTAATTTATTTTTATTTCATAATTTTTAAACTTTATAACAAATAAATTATGATATATGAGTACAGTTATATCTAAAAGAAAATTGGAGAGTATTTTTACTTTGAATCGAAAGGACATATGGAAAGTAGTCAGATCCCCTCATCAACTATTAAAGAGCTGATGATCTTCAAACGGCTGATCAGGTCATGGTTACCTTTCCATATACTTTCAATATTATTGAAGGAATACGGTACCAAATTTCGAATCGATAGGACATATGGAAGTAAGTCAGATCCCCTCATCAACTATTATAGAGCTGATGATCTTCAAACGGCTGATCAGGTCATGGTTACCTTACCATATACTTTCAATATGATTGAAGTAACAAGGTACCAAATTTCGAATCGATCGGAGATAAGGAAGTTCGTCAGATCCCCTCATCAACTAGAAAAGAGCTGATGATCTTCAAACGGCTGAAGAGATTTTCATGAAACATGGCTAAGAACACTCGGGGTAAAATTATCTATGTTACAAAAAAAACTAAAAGAAAATCGGTTCATCCGCTTAGGAGCTACGATACCACAGACAGATACACAGACACGTTAAACTTATAACACCCCTCTTTTGCGTCGGGGGTTAAAAAACAGGACGGGCTCTCAGCTAACTTCACATCAATCTAGTAATGATTTGACAGGTTGACATCACAAAGCTACCGACCAGTACTATTCTCAGTTTCATTGAATTGTGACGTTAAGACTTGCTTTTTCATTTTAAAGGTTGCCTACAATCTGGTTATATTACTCTCAGCAATTGGGGTGAAATGGTTCTACACACAGAGCAGTTCACCCGTCTGCGCTCCGTCGCAGGCGTCCCCCATAAGACATACATACATACTCTCAGCAATACTCTTAGCATGACATTCTTTTGTAAGCTTGACCAGTTTCCCTAAAGTTTGCAAATTATCTTAACATCAGATTGGTACTAATTGCTTGGATATGCCTATGCCTGCCCTGTTTGTAAACATATTATGATGTTGATATTTGCTATGAGTAATGTATATTTGGGTCTGAAACTACATATTATATAGAGTAACTTAACTGTCTGATCAACTCCAATTAGAGTGAGGACTAGGCTTTTCCTGTATTGGTTTTTTGTCTGTCTCCCTGGGGTAAGTTAATTCTTATTCAACTTAACAGACAACTAAAGAAATGGTTGAATCATCATTACAGATATGCCCCTCGTTTCCTCCACAACCTCCACCACCTGGTTTCGGACCTGGCATCTGTGGAGCAGAAGCTGGGCAGCATTAGGTTGAAGAGTTCCTCGCTGGGCCGCAGCGCGTCCAGCCTCGCCGCTCCCGGAGCCAGGTCCTGGAGCAGCAAGGACCTCCTCTCGCTTGGACAGTCAGACAGTAACAGTGGGAAGAGTAAAATACAGGTACTTATAAGTAGCTAGCAGCTAACATCTTAGCAAACATCTTTGGCAAAAGCTGGAATATTACATTTGTGTGTAGTTTGTGGTTGTAAGGATATACTATCTTGCATAATGATACAAATATTTTTCAATTTCTTCAAATCCATAAATTTTTATTTACCAGACAATTAACAATTGTGTGTCGTTGCTAACCACTGACATTAAAATCACATTTTGTTGTATATTGATTACCCATTATCATATGGTTACAAAACCACTTCAAACTCCTATATTTCACAGTCTAGTTTTTTTTAATCCATGTTGTATGTACACATGATCACGCTCATATCCTCGTACGGGTCAGCAGAGCTTTAGTGGGCTCCCAAGGCTCATTAGGTTATTTTAAAAGCTTGATAACTCTACCAACACCAACTGGGCTACTTGTGTGCTTTGTAGCTGTGAGCTTGTGTGCCCAGTTTTTAGGGTTCTGTAGTGAAAAGGAACCCTTATAGTTTCGGTATGTCTGTCTGTTTGTCCGCGGCTTAGCTCAGAGACACTTAGTACTAGAAGACTGTAATTTAGCATGGGTATACATATTAATCATGCCAACAAAGCTGAAGAATAAAACCTGAAAAAAAAATTTTTTAGGGTTCCTCAGGTACACGTCAAGTGGGGGCTATTTTTTTTTTTCCGATTACCTTTTACTGTGAGGTATCGTTGAATAGGTTTTTTTAAAATAATGGGGGTTTGCTAAAACTATTTTTCGATGCTAGCGTAGGTTTTAGAAATATTTCGTTTTTAAGTTTTTTATTCGTCTTATTTTTGTTAGTCATGTTTCCGCCCCCTACCAGCGAAACCGTTGTATATAGAAATGTGAAAAATTTCACGGTTGTAGTGTATATGATGAATTTAAAAGGAAAACTATCAACATCATGTAGGCTTTACAGGTTATCGAATAATAGACCAACTCATAAAATGTACTTGTACAAGCAAAAAATTTTGTACTACAAACATAGAAAAATATTATGATGAATGTTATAACTGTCTTAAGTAGTATTAGACAACTACGGAACCCTACACTTTGCGTGGCCCGACACGTGCTTGGCCGGTTATTAGTAATTATTTACTAGTTAGAAATCTTGTTATAGATTAAGTAAGACATCATTCAATCCTGACACATAATTTCAAATAAAAAATTTGGTTTTCCCACTAACATGCTTACCTCATTTATAATATTCGTCCTACCTGACTTAGTTTTGGTGATTATGATAAATGGACGTTATCTCGCCAAGATAAACAAAATATCGAGGACATTTGCCACTTGCCACTAATATAATATAATCTTGGGATGTTTTTCTAAAGGCATTATGACTAACTTCTTGTCAGATATCTTGGTAAAATAATATCCATTGATGCAAAATTGTATTTTTATTTATGTAAATAATATTATACAACTTATATCCAGGTGTATACAAAAAACAACAAGATGTGGCAGAATGTACAGGACAAAGGATATAGTCAGGCCAGGCCAAATGAAACGGTTTGAATTTTCTCAAGAGATTTTTTATATGAAATTTGGTTTACATGTATAGTTTACCAAACTGCACAATTATGCGAAATTTCATGTTAAAGCATAATTAATTACCAGATAAAACTTAATCCGTTTCAAGCAGCCTGGCCTGACTATATCCTTTGTCCTCTATACCCTAAGAACTTGCTTGAGTAGACACTCGCGACTCTTTTTGTGCCATCATATGTACTATCGGCTGTCTGTTTAAAGAAATAAACATATTTTTTTTTTATTTATTTTTTTATCTCCTTTTCGTGACAGAGCAGTGTGATGTCAGTCGGGCGGGGATCTCGCGCACCCTGTATATAACATGGTTACCAATATCATTAAAAATGTTTTAATTTTGTCCACAGATAGCAACTGAAAAGCTCCACGAGACCTACCTAAACCTCCGTGCTTCTGAAAGCAAGTGTTTAGCCAACAGCAGCGGCGCAGACGTCAGCCCGGAACCGTACGCTGCCGACGCATTCCTCGCCGCACTTAGAGACGTCAACTCTACCTTTGAAGGTAGTATTTTAAGCATGATAGGCTCTCGTAATCATGTACTAATTCATCAACAGCTCATATACGTCCCCACCGAGGGGCGATCAGGCCTTAGTCAACCACTCTGGCTCAGTGCGGGTTGGCCAAATTCACACACAGGCTTTGATTTTCTTCTCAGGAGTCTGCAGGTTTCCTCATGATATTTTCTTCACCATAAGAGCGTCGAATAAACGTACATATGAATTCGAATGTACAAATTGTGATTGCTGATTTGACCAATAATAAAAACTACAAACTAAGTCCATTCCTAATCGTGTAAATCTGTTACTTCACATTATTCTATTTCTGCACTCATGAGATTTAAGTGAAAATGAATAAAAATGCTTTCACTCGTCGTAGTAATTTTCGCACCCACTCTAATATAAGGTATAGGTATTCTATTTTTAGTTGTTAAACCATTATACAAAATAAAATAAAAAAATCTTTAATGAGCACTCGATCTTTTCATGTGATTTTTTTTAGAAATATAAATTTAAAAATAGTTGGACTTTACAAAGTTACGACTTATTTTTCAGGAAACAGACAACAAGACGCGCACGAGTTGCTAGTATGTATATTGGACAACATTCGGGAGACATGTCGCGCGCTCAGCGCACGCGCCGCACGCCTGCAGCTACACGAAAATGGAGATAGGTAAGAATAAATAAGTTTTTATTAAAAATCCTTTCTAAACATAAGCTTTTAAACTACTGAGAAGTGTACTTGTAATCAAACTACCCTAAACTCAAAGTTTCGAGTTACTGCTACTAACCGGTGAGGAATTCCCTCATGATGAGACAATCCTGACTGCATCATCAGGTCATATTTATCATTTTAGTGTATTGTCATTGGAACTGAACAACAAGTATGCAAAATTTCGAGTATGAGAGGAAGTGGTTTAAAATTTAGTTACAAGATATAATCCGAGCATACGTTCTACATACATTGCAAGTTTAATAAAAGCTTGTAATAGTTCTTATTGCACGCTGAATCACCTGATTGTCCGAAAAGAAAGATGATTCCGTGCTTCGGAAGGCACGTAAAGCAACAACGACCAGATCAGTGACCTTTGGCGGCTTTATAACACTGAAACCAGGGTTTGTGAGGTCGGTCGTCGACCTTACAACCCACACGATGTTGATGATAACTAGTAGACATGAAGGAAACTGAGAGAAGTGTGAAAGCAAAATACAATACCTACAATGTTCTCTAATTTATGTGAGAATATTTTTTTCCATTTCTTATTATACAAAATCTATGGTATTTTAAATTGGTTTGATATATAACTAAGATTACATTAGTTATATTGAGGAAGGAAAGGGCTTAACCTACATTCTAGCATACTGTTAATTTGACCATAAATAACACCGTGTGAATATTCTCTCTAACTGCAGTCTTAGGGTGTATTCCGAATCAGATTTCACGGCTCAAAGTACTGACAGCGATTACTCGCGTACCGATTCAGAAATCACGATAATACGGCTCATGAGCGAAATCAAAACGGAACGGCGTTTCTGCTTGCTGCTTTTCTCGGCGGTCATGACGCAATCCGTGACGTCACAATGGCTGCCGTAATCCCACTGACAGTGATTCGGTACGCGGTTTTGGGTACTCAAAGTGATTCCAGCTCAAATCGGAACGCGGCTTTAGTACATATTATAACACAGGGACACGATAAGTTAATCAAAAAAATTTACAAGTATAGCCAACCTAAATTGGTCTGTAATTTACTTATTTAGTTTTTAAACAGGTATGCAAATTCCATAAGTGTACATATATTATGTTTATCTACATATTTATCAAAAACTATGAATTGTATTGTTATAATTATTTTATTATCTTTCAACTTAGGTAACAGAGCAAGTTTAATCAATATCAATTTAGTACTTTTCAAGATAATATGAACTGTTCTTAAAGTTACAATATGCTTGATGGAACTCCTATTATTAAGTAAAAACACCGTTAGTTCCACTTTAATTTATTAAAACATTAAACAATGCTACCGGTTTCGATACATCATCATCATCAGGCAGTGTTCTTAAAGTAGTCTTATTTTACCCTAACAGCAACGGCATCGGCCGGCCGCCGGCGCTGGACGGCGACTCGGGCAAGCCGTCGCTGTCCACACTGCGCAAGTCGTGGAAGAAGCGCAAGGAAGGCAAGGAGCGCCGGCCCTCGCCCACTGACGAGCGTGCGCCCCCGGAGCCCGGGGATGAGAGAGCCAAACCTGGGTGGGACTTCCTTGCTGAGGATTTTGAAGGTAATCTCGACTTTGAAGTTACCGCGTCTCTTTGGCTCGTAGCCTATACTATTTCCAACTTTTAACAGGCCGATTTAGTGATTTCCTAGTGCGTTACTGATTCGATTTCATATAACGGTTCCCTTTTAGGTCCAATGTTTTATAACGCTTATCTCTATGATATAGATGAATGTTTTAAACTTATATCTAGTAACGGTTATAAAAAGTGCACTGCTCGTTGTTACATTTTAAACTCTGATAAATTATCTATTGTCTTATTTCAATGAATGCCCAAAAATAATCACTCACTATTTTTTCTAAAATATTCCTGGATGGACAAAAAATAGTTGATCGACCCAAGTATTCTAAACACTTACTATACGCAGATGATAAAAAAGTATTTTTTAAAATAAATTGTCTAAAACTACAAGAAGACCTTGACCGTTTATCTGTTTACTATAAAATTAATAAAATTACTGTTAATGTATCTAAATGTGTTCAAATAACTTTTACCCGTAAAGTAAAACCAATCGCTCATAGCTATAAATTAAATGACAGTGTCCTGCAAAGGGTAAATACTGTTAGAGACTTGGGGTTGGTTTTGGACTCTAAAATGAGTATGACTGAGCACATTGATGCTATTGCAGACAAAGCTTACAAAAATCTTGGCTTTGTTATTAGAGTCTGTAAGCCTTTTACAGATGTACAATGCATCAAAATGGTTTACTATGCGTATGTACGGAGTGTTTTGGAGTTTGTTAGTATCATTTGGAATCCTTGCTATGCTGTTTATATTGATAAAATTGAAAAAAAAAAAAAAAAAAACATCTAAACTATTACACAAAAACTCAGTTCAATAACTATGAGGAAGCGTGTAAAAAAAAGGCCTTGTAACATTAGCTAATAGAAGAAAATTATTAGACATGATGTTTTTGCACGACATTGTTAATTCTCGTCTTGATAACTCCACTCTCTCCTCCTTAATATTGTTGCGAGTTCCTCAAAGACGGCCTAGACACTTAACATACAACGTATTTTGTGTTCCATCCAGTCACACGAATTATGGGAAGAACGAATATGTCACCCGTGCTACCAACACATTCAACGCTCTCTTTAGTGATATTGCATTATCTAAATCTGTTTTTAAAACTCGTGTCCTTGCAAAATTATAAGGATGGGCATGTTAATGCTTAATAGTTTTTCCTCCCGTGGTTATATATTATAGTCATTGTGCTAGTGTTCTATTTGCCTATGTGTTAGTTTGTCATTTATTGACACTTTGCTATTTGGAATTGGTTTCTTTCTCGAAATTATTTCTTAACTTTAATGTAGTAATAAGTACTCGTAACATTTGTATAATTTAAGTTCCATACATGGCTTTATCTGTGGTATCCTATGATTGGCGAACAAGTGCTATACTTCATTCTAGATGTTAAATGTAATATTGTTAAGCTGTTGGATATCCTAATAAATAAAAATAAAAATAACAATCGATTTTCTTCATGAAGAAATTGTAATCGATTTGACACATGGTTATTAAATTTTTGTTTAACATTTGTATTATACATGTATTTGTTATTTCGGAATATCAATGTTCAGGTTAAATTAAAAGACATTATATTAATAGAACTAAATAATTTGAAAACTTAACATAAAATATATATGGAGAGAACAAAATAATCTTCGACAATATCACTTTAATAGAGAGTGAAGCGAGATGTACGAACTCTGCTAAAAAAACGCGTCGCTTTACTATTGTAAAAAAAAACTACGTTCATGAAGCATTATTTTGTTTACCTTACCTGCCAATAATTATGGAGGCGTGCTTATGTCAAAAGTAAAATAAATGGTTGGAAAGCATTTGGAAAGACTGTAGTTGGTAATACGTCTGATTACGAGGTCTTGTATCTACGTTCTTACTTTACCGGGTCGGCCCCATCAGGGCGTTTCTCTTCCGTCGAATTCTTCACCCTGTTGACGTCCTAGGCCTCGGCCCGTGCCCGTCTAAGGGCGCCCCTAGGCTGACAGATATCTTTAAGGGGGCCATTCTCTCCCCCCCATAGTTCGTCTCGGTATATTACCACTTTATTATACATAGCAGTAGTCGGTTAAAAAATTGTTTATATACTTATATGTATTGTATTTACTGATACGTCTAGTTTAGGATCAAACGGCAGTGTGTGAGATATCTCTACATATTTATTTACTTATTGAAATCGGTACACGCGGCAAGTTTTATGTCTCTAACTCTTGTTTTCTTTCTTTTTCACACGACCTCTCCTTCGTGCGGTTTCGTAGATTGCGAGCGGTTTTTTAATCGCATGTGTATTCAAGATCTACATTCTACATACAAGCATACCTGTAAAATTCCTGAAGATATTTGTTACGATAATGCCATGAAGTCACAGCAAACGTGGCCATACTCAGGCCATTTAAATGTCAAAGTAAATGACTCATCACTTCTTTTTCTGATGTTGCAAGTTTGCTAGTAACGTTCCAAACAAAAGTATAATAGTTGGTTTTGGTTGATTTTAATTATAATTGGACTGTCCGACCTATCCCCTGGTTGTGCGAGTCTATCTCGTTCTTGACTGAGTTTTAATTTATGTTTTAGGCACGATGATAGTCCGAACAACGTGCTTAGAATGCGAGACCGTGACGAAGAAGTCTCAAGCGGTGTGCGAGCTATGCGTCCCCGTGACGGACGACGAGCCGGCCGCCGCCCCCGCCGCCCCCGACGAGCCCTTCCGAAACGCGTGCCTCTCCGTCGAGTACCTGCGCGACCAGAACAAGGTCAGTCACAGAACCGGGCGACCAGAATAACATCACTTGCAGAACACAGCATAAGGCGACCAGTATAAAACAGTCACAGCGTTAGGCGACCAGATTAAGTTACAGCGTGAACACAATATGGTCAGTCACAGTATAGCACGATCAAACAAAGTCAAGTACCACCAGAGCAAGCTTATTCAGTCACAGTACTTTGCAACCATAACAGCTGCAAAGTACAGCAGCAGGGTGCTGGGCCTTAGAAAGTAGGCGGTATGTGAACTATGCGTCCCCTTAGTGGACGACGAGCCAACCGCTGCCTCCGCCACTCCTGACGAGCCCTTCCGCTCCGCCTGTCTCTCCGTCGAGTACCTGGCGACCAGAATAAGGTGAGACACAGCACTGGGTGGCCAAAATAACATCACTTTTAGAACAAAGCATGCAACAAGCATGGTTTCTCAAACCACTATAAAAACAGTCAAAGCGTTGGACGATCAGAATACAGTCAGTCACAGCACTAGGCGACCAGAATAAGGTCAGTCACAGTACCGTGTGACCAGAAAATATTCATTTTCAGAACTGTGCGACCAGAATAAAGTAAGTCACAGTACAGCTCGACTAGAAAAAGGTACAGCGTGACCAAAACATGATCAGTCACAGAAGTGGGTGACCAGAACAAAGTCGAGCGTGACCAGAACAGGATTAGTCACAGTCACAGTATTTTGCGACTGTTTTTTGGGTCAGCCAAAATTCTGGGCTAAGAGAAGACGACGAGGCCAGACACATTGGGCATTGGGCGACCAAAACAGTCGGTAGAAGAAATTCAGTCACAGTCAGTTGCGTATGTTTTAATCCCGCTTAAACTTGCTGTACTCTAACGACATTAACATTCAGACTGTCAATGTTTACTTACATTTTCCTTATTTCTATTACCAGTACTGGTGCGAGAACTGTCTTCGATACAACGAGGCGCGGCGTTCGGTGACGTACTCGCGACTGCCTCGACTGTTGGTTCTGCAGCTGAAGAGGTTCTCCGGAGGCATGGAGAAGATCACAAGGCACGCGCCGACGCCGCTGCTGATGCCGTGCTTCTGCGAACCGTGCACTAAGAGGCCGGCTGATCATCCGCCGGCACACAGGTTTTATTTTTTGTATACACTTGGACATGTTAGCCGTATGCATCCGGAAAGATGGGCAAGAGTAGTCACCCAGTGGATACCTCATGACGGGAACAGGCGTCGAGGTAGGCCTCGTAAAGATGGCGGGACGATTTGAATGCCTATCTGTCGATCCTGTCGGATTGCTCAAAGGTGGAAGAAAAATAGAGAAGCCTTTGCCCCTGTTGGGCGAGGCGAGGGTTCATAATGTCACGAGTTTGTTATAAAACCTAAGATCCGTGTGTTGTACGACGATTTTCAGTACACTTGTGAGAAAACTTAGGTTTCTTTTTTATAAGCATAATTATGGAGCAAAGGCTCTCGCGAACATTCAGCTTCTACGAATCGATTCTTTGATCGAAACAATTATATTTTTATTATTAAAATATTACTGGCTGATAATGTTTTTGATACAATTATTTTTATTTCCAGGAAAACCAACAGCTATCAAAACCATAATAAAATAAAATAAAAAATTATTTCTCTTTGTTCTTATCGATTAAATTTATTTTTATTATTGAAATGATCCTGGCTGAATAACAATTATGGAGAACATGAAAATTTAAAAAAAAATGTAATGAAAATCGCACTATTGCGGTAAAACGCATTTACCGTACAGTTTACTGCCTTCTTAAGTTCAGTTTTCGAGCAAGGTGTATTGAAAAGGTAATTTGTGAGTGTCCCCAGTTTGATTAGGATATGCAGGCGCAATCACCTGTTCGCAGGCCGTATAAACCCGGCTATTATTTACAGAAATATTCGCTACATGAACCATGACATTAAAGGCAGGGTATGTAAAGTCGATTGTCGTTCTTGCAACCCACACGATAATAAAGAACAAATCTTTGTGAGGATGCCTTGCTTGAACGTTTTTATCGCTGTCTAATCTTGATTGCATATAAAAAAATAACTAATAATAAGGCTGCCTATGCCTATTTAAATTGTTGTGCGCAATATGTATTGAATTGAGTATGTTCTCTGTTTCAGATACGTCCTATGGGCGGTGATAATGCACTTAGGCCAGTCGCTAACAGGCGGCCATTACGTGGCGTACGCGCGCGCGACCGCGGGCGGCGAGGGGCGGTGCGCGCGCGCGGGCGGGGGCGACGCGCCGCCCGCCAGCTCCGGCTCCAGCTTCATGCGCACGCTGTTCAGCCGGCCGCGCGCGCAGCACGCTGGTAAACACTCATGCATTCATCAAGCGTCCGCAGGCAGGGTCAAAGGGCGGGGGCGACGCGCCGCCCGCCAGCTCCGGCTCCAGCTTCATGCGCACGCTGTTCAGCCGGCCGCGCGCGCAGCACGCTGGTAAACACTCATGCATTCATCAAGCGTCCGCAGGCAGGGTCAAAGGGCGGGGGCGACGCGCCGCCCGCCAGCTCCGGCTCCAGCTTCATGCGCACGCTGTTCAGCCGGCCGCGCGCGCAGCACGCTGGTAAACATTCATGCATTCATCAAGCGTCCGCAGGCAGGGTCAAAGGGCGGGGGCGACGCGCCGCCCGCCAGCTCCGGCTCCAGCTTCATGCGCACGCTGTTCAGCCGGCCGCGCGCGCAGCACGCTGGTAAACATTCATGCATTCATCAAGCGTCCGCAGGCAGGGTCAAAGGGCGGGGGCGACGCGCCGCCCGCCAGCTCCGGCTCCAGCTTCATGCGCACGCTGTTCAGCCGGCCGCGCGCGCAGCACGCTGGTAAACATTCATGCATTCATCAAGCGTCCGCAGGCAGGGTCAAAGGGCGGGGGCGACGCGCCGCCCGCCAGCTCCGGCTCCAGCTTCATGCGCACGCTGTTCAGCCGGCCGCGCGCGCAGCACGCTGGTAAACATTCATGCATTCATCAAGCGTCCGCAGGCAGGGTCAAAGGGCGGGGGCGACGCGCCGCCCGCCAGCTCCGGCTCCAGCTTCATGCGCACGCTGTTCAGCCGGCCGCGCGCGCAGCACGCTGGTAAACATTCATGCATTCATCAAGCGTCCGCAGGCAGGGTCAAAGGGCGGGGGCGACGCGCCGCCCGCCAGCTCCGGCTCCAGCTTCATGCGCACGCTGTTCAGCCGGCCGCGCGCGCAGCACGCTGGTAAACATTCATGCATTCATCAAGCGTCCGCAGGCAGGGTCAAAGGGCGGGGGCGACGCGCCGCCCGCCAGCTCCGGCTCCAGCTTCATGCGCACGCTGTTCAGCCGGCCGCGCGCGCAGCACGCTGGTAAACATTCATGTATTCATCAAGCGTCCGCAGGCAGGGTCAAAGGGCGGGGGCGACGCGCCGCCCGCCAGCTCCGGCTCCAGCTTCATGCGCACGCTGTTCAGCCGGCCGCGCGCGCAGCACGCTGGTAAACATTCATGTATTCATCAAGCGTCCGCAGGCAGGGTCAAAGGGCGGGGGCGACGCGCCGCCCGCCAGCTCCGGCTCCAGCTTCATGCGCACGCTGTTCAGCCGGCCGCGCGCGCAGCACGCTGGTAAACATTCATGTATTCATCAAGCGTCCGCAGGCAGGGTCAAAGGGCGGGGGCGACGCGCCGCCCGCCAGCTCCGGCTCCAGCTTCATGCGCACGCTGTTCAGCCGGCCGCGCGCGCAGCACGCTGGTAAACATTCATGTATTCATCAAGCGTCCGCAGGCAGGGTCAAAGGGCGGGGGCGACGCGCCGCCCGCCAGCTCCGGCTCCAGCTTCATGCGCACGCTGTTCAGCCGGCCGCGCGCGCAGCACGCTGGTAAACATTCATGTATTCATCAAGCGTCCGCAGGCAGGGTCAAAGGGCGGGGGCGACGCGCCGCCCGCCAGCTCCGGCTCCAGCTTCATGCGCACGCTGTTCAGCCGGCCGCGCGCGCAGCACGCTGGTAAACATTCATGTATTCATCAAGCGTCCGCAGGCAGGGTCAAAGGGCGGGGGCGACGCGCCGCCCGCCAGCTCCGGCTCCAGCTTCATGCGCACGCTGTTCAGCCGGCCGCGCGCGCAGCACGCTGGTAAACATTCATGTATTCATCAAGCGTCCGCAGGCAGGGTCAAAGGGCGGGGGCGACGCGCCGCCCGCCAGCTCCGGCTCCAGCTTCATGCGCACGCTGTTCAGCCGGCCGCGCGCGCAGCACGCTGGTAAACATTCATGTATTCATCAAGCGTCCGCAGGCAGGGTCAAAGGGCGGGGGCGACGCGCCGCCCGCCAGCTCCGGCTCCAGCTTCATGCGCACGCTGTTCAGCCGGCCGCGCGCGCAGCACGCTGGTAAACATTCATGCATTCATCAAGCGTCCGCAGGCAGGGTCAAAGGGCGGGGGCGACGCGCCGCCCGCCAGCTCCGGCTCCAGCTTCATGCGCACGCTGTTCAGCCGGCCGCGCGCGCAGCACGCTGGTAAACATTCATGTATTCATCAAGCGTCCGCAGGCAGGGTCAAAGGGCGGGGGCGACGCGCCGCCCGCCAGCTCCGGCTCCAGCTTCATGCGCACGCTGTTCAGCCGGCCGCGCGCGCAGCACGCTGGTAAACATTCATGCATTCATCAAGCGTCCGCAGGCAGGGTCAAAGGGCGGGGGCGACGCGCCGCCCGCCAGCTCCGGCTCCAGCTTCATGCGCACGCTGTTCAGCCGGCCGCGCGCGCAGCACGCTGGTAAACATTCATGCATTCATCAAGCGTCCGCAGGCAGGGTCAAAGGGCGGGGGCGACGCGCCGCCCGCCAGCTCCGGCTCCAGCTTCATGCGCACGCTGTTCAGCCGGCCGCGCGCGCAGCACGCTGGTAAACATTCATGCTTTCATCAAGCGTCCGCAGGCAGGGTCAAGAAACGTGGCAAACCCTTCGTTTCGAGACATGCTGTAATCGATTCCAGCCAGCAACGGATGAAACCCTTACATTTTTCCTTTTCTAATCGCTGCCTGCGGTGGTGCCGAAAGTTTAGTTCGGAATGCACCCACAGTTAAGCTAAATGTCACCAAGGGGAATGAGGGGGAGACACTGGTAACGCACACACACACACACTATATGCTGCCTGGAAAGACAACGGCAAAAAAAATAAAAAAAATATTAGGTAGACCTATTTTTGTATTACATTTTAATATATTACTATTATTTCACAGACTTGTTTTGAAATGAACATGATTGAAATTGTCAGAAAAACTGATATTTTGTCACATTTACCTCAACATACCCCTAGCTAACTTAAGCGTTCGTCTTCAACAAGGGCTGAGCCTACTCGAGCTTAGGTGTTCAGTTCATCTCAACAGTTCCTCTCCTCCTCCATCCACACGCACACACATAGGTACACACTTATTTCTTACCTTAATTTTTCAGTGCTTTTGTTCACCCAGCTCCCGTGATGTTTTAGACGTTTTAGTGTTAGTTGTACTAACGTTACTACTAAGCAGGAATACAGACAGCCTTCTTATTGTTATGGAAGAGCGGGGCCTCCAAACACAGGCAATGTTTTGCTTAAATGGAGACCCCATCTTACTAGTAATTTAAGACTTTTTCAAAAAATAAATTATCTTTATCTTTATCAGTAGCTTGTAGTAATAGTCATGACTAAAGCTGTATCTCCTGTCCCTGCAGGTTGCGCGGCGCGCGAGTGCTGCGTGCCGCGCGCGCGCGACGCGTGCTGGCTGGCGTGCGACGACGAGCTGGTCAAGCCCATCTCCAACGAGGACTTCGAGGACCTGCTCTCCGCGGAGCCCAAGGTCCGCTCCGCCGCCACGCCCTACCTGCTCTTCTACGTTAAAAGCGAGGTCGGCTAGTCCACGGAAATAGTCCGCCGGGGTACTCGTGAACGGGGGTAACAGTGATTGCAAATCTGGTCTAACCTGGTTTAGTGTGCTTCCCTATGAGCTGGCTAAAGCTCTGCTAGCCCTTTGGGGATAAGAGCGTGATTTTATTAGTAAACTGGTCCAGTTAGAAAATATTTTGAACCCGAGTTACTTTGGTCTAGTTTTTAGCAGAGGAGCTAACAAGTACTAATTTATAAGTACAGGTTGTGTAACGAGTTTCTATGCCGTTCGGTACTGTATTTCCTACTTGACTTGACCATTGTAAATCCGGCTTAAAATATCTTCAAACAGACCGAAAATTCCTATACGAGAAGGCTGGGCTGCTGCTGCTGCTATATTTACCGCAACAAATTATGAGCGCTTATCTTGAATTCGCCAGTATGTTTTTTTCTCTCACTCCGTATCGTTAGAAAATAGAGATGTATTAGCGATCAGCACTCGCTATCAGTTGCGGCTCATATGGCCCATGTCGCTTTTTCATAAAGTCTCACTTACTTATCCCTCTGTTTACATTTACCCCGGTTGGCTAATGTTGGGTGGTGTAGTAGAACGAGAGCATCCGATAAGCACAAGTTCCTTCCATTATTATTATTCGGTATATTTTATTAGATACACCCTAAAGATGAGCACGTTTAGCGAGCTGAGTAGAAAAATCTCGTTGACTACTGAGTGTGTAAGGCAATAACGAAGAATAAAACTAGAAGTAAATGGCGAAGTTTATTGGTTAAATGCATTAAGCGTTCAATCGCTTGTGGCGACATTTAGTTCCATTTTCATTCAGATATGAGAAAAGCGTTAGTAATATTAACATCGTTTATACTGCGCATAGTAAAAGAATAGACTTCTCGCCTTGAGTCAACTCTTACTATCCCCTGTCTTCCTCTAATCTAGCTTATAAATTCAAGATCGTATTTTCCATTCAAAGTGTAGAGGCAGGTCAATGCAAACTTGGTCAACAAATTGTTATCAAGAAACGTTCGCGTTCGTGACGGAGCTTAAGGTCTCACAAACTTATTAATAAGTTCTTATTATTTTTTCGCATTTCTATGGCTTTTTCTCGCTCAAAGTCGTCGTATGTCGCAATTGGCACGCCATTACTAAAGTGTACCGACTGCAGGTATAGTGCGCAGCGACGCCTGTTATACATTGAACTTAAAATAATTATTTTAATTTTTAAAAAGCAAAGACATTTTTACCAAAAGCGAGTATAGAACATTTATAAAATTGACATTGACTCGTACCGTGTGTACAAAACGGGAGTTAAAATAACTTTATTACATAGCCTGGTAGACGACAAAATCGTGATTACGCTATTACTATTTAAGGCGACACGATCCTGATCATTAAAAGCAAAGAAGCCAACATTTTGACATTTTTTTTTACTGTATAGTATAAATTGTGATTTTCAAATTGGAAGTGGGTATATAAGACATGGTATTGGGATTCTTTCAATAACAATAAGCATGCCTCCAGAGCAGTTTCATGCCGATTAGATAAATAATACTTGATTCATCGATTCGGCCATGGGGAGTATACATTGCTTAAAATCCATACAAGTGTTCAACCGTAAAAGTATTCTTGCAATAACGAAACGAACGCAATACTAAGTGTTTTCTATTTAATTAGATGCTTAAAAAGACAAACTCTAGATTGTAGGCACAAATGTGTCGCCCTGAAGTGATATTATTAATGTAGACAAAATATATTTTAGGACATAGAAATTGATCAAAATATATTGTTAAGTATATTATTATAGAGCAGATAGCAATATTTTCACTCGTTACAAACCGTCAATATATCAAAGCATATAATGTAATTTCCTTTTATATACTTGAAAGTTATCTGTAATATTGTATAATCAAATGTATAGCTGGGTTCGCAAGTTCCCGTATTCTCAAAATATTCAGCACGGGTTCAATTCGGTACAGTATTTATATTTTGTCTCGGCGGTATAAAATAACCGAGATAGGTGTAGATATCGAAACCGCTATCCAATCGAGCATTTGTGAATACGAGAGCAAATCCGACACTCTAACAGCGCTCTTATCAAAAACAATCTTAAATAAGTATTGGCCTAAAGTGACTATCTATCTCTGTTTATTGAATATATGCTTTCTTTCAATATAATATCCTACAAAATTATATAAATAATTATATACCAATTTATCGAAAATGATATAAGATTTCAAGTTGATAATTTACAATGAATTTAGAAGAAAGAGAAGTTAATCCACGCTTTTTGTCTGTAGCTAAAATTGTACCTATCTTTTCTTCCAAATTATATAATGAATGACACCAAATAGAGTTCAAAATGTAACAATAATTATGAAGTATTTAAAAGAATTCAATATTTTTTCATATAGAAATGTTATTATTGCGTATCCAATAATGGTCGAAGTTTTCTATAAATGAAAAACTAAAAGACCTTAGTTGAGGGATTGCCTTGACTCACACTAGAATAGCCATTTATTACATCAAATTATAAAAGAGACAATTATTATGATGATGCATTATTGCCTAAAGCTATTTTTTTTATTATTCAATATCCTTTGTTGACATCTATCCAATATGCATTTATGCGTAGAAATTCTCTTTGTAAGTAGAAATTGGGAGCCTTTTTTATTTATTTATTGCATATTGGCCAAGTGTTAATCAGGTTATTGGATTTTTAAAAATCTGGAAAATAGAGATAAACAGTAACTATTATAAAAGTTAGTTACTTATATTAATATTATAACAAATGGTTTTCAAGACAACAACGATGAATGCATGCTAAAAGGACTGCTTTCTTTATAATTTTTTAATGTTATGTATTTTTAAATTTAATATAAACGCAAAGGAACATAAAGGACGAACTCATAGTTTAGTTTACGCGTCGTTTTCTGCGTTTTTAATTAAATTTAGACTTTGTCATTACTATTTTTGTACTGGACAGATTCAATTTAAGTTCATACAAAGTTATACGGTAATTCATAATAATATTTCCGTAAAGTGATTCATGGAAACCAGTGATCAAATTTTGTAGTTACAGAAAATGTCTTACAAGACTTCTGTGGTCACAATGTATACTATTGGTAAAGTTAAAATCTCGATGGAAGAGGTTTACTTTGTAATATTTTTAATAGGGCACAAAGAATTGTAAACACAATGTAATAAATAATGAATGAGAATGTGAAATGGTATATTTGTTTATATAGTTTCTTTTAGCCAGATTTTGCCTCATAATTTTACAAGTGCGGATGCCATTCCAAAACCTTTTAAAAAGGTTAAATTCTTGTCAGTAGCTGTATGGTTTCGTGTTTTTATGTTTTTAATTATTATTATTATTATCGAACAAATGTTACGATTTCATTGTAAATTGGATTGAAAAATAAAAAATAAGATGAATAATTTATTGGATTGTTTTTATTCTTGTAATTTGTTGCGACCAAACACCACTAGAATAAGTGATGATAAATAAAGCAGAAATTAACTAATATAACTGATGAATTCTTAAATGGAGTAAGTAGTAAACTTAGAGAATAAAAAATCTGTCTTTATGTTTACAACGAGATACTGTAATGCTAATCACGCGCGTATGACACCCAGTTATCTGTGAATGGTGACTCCTATTGACGGCATATATGATAAACAGATAATTTATTGAGCCGAGTTTTTATCAATTGAGGTGAGATTGTCTGGCGGTGACTCCTAGTCCAGTGGAGATATTGGGATAGTGTGGTTGTGTTTACCCTACATAAATATCAGCTAACCACAAAAATATGAAAGCAGTAGAGAAAAACAAGATCAAAGTAAGTTATATTTTATTTTTATTTATTTATTAGGCTTACCAACAGTTACTACACTATCACAATAACAATACTGTACTTAAAAAATATATAAACTAAGTGCATAACTAATTAAAGGTAAACACCTCATGCGTTGAATTTAACTACACTTACTAATTTTACTCTGACAAAAAAGCGAAAAATGAAAATAAAAAAAAAACATATTTTTTAACAATAATAATCTATGAATTGAACATCACTTCCCATTGCTACTCTATTATAATCTCAATTTTGATACACGCACGCGCATCATGTGCATCCACCATGACGTCATTGCTCGTAAACATTTTCTAATAATGACCTTTTTTCTATAAATTATATTCAGTTTGTTGTTTGACTTCCTCAAAAATATTTTAGTAAGTTTTCGTTCAACTAGGCTATTTATTTATGTTAAAATGTAAAATTAAAATGTGACTAGCCTAAAAAACTATTAACATCTGGCCTTTGACTTTGACATGACCTCTAAAATTTTATCCTTGCTTTGTAGCGCATAAGTTGCCGAACTGTCAAAGTAGGAGATATTAGTGAACTTGAATTGTTATCTATTTCAAAAGCTCAGTTATATTAAAATGGTAAGTACGCACAAATTAAGCCTAACACCCCCACAGACTTAAAACCAAAAGTTTTCATTGAAATTTCACCAATTTTAATACGACGCTTGATGACAGTGATAACCAAATAAAATTGTTAATCGAGATAAATTTGAGTGTCAATTAAACTAACCTTATGCCGTCAACCACGTTAGAGACGAATGACAGGTGTTACTAAACATAATTTAATTATTGTAATTTTTCTCTTAACGTTTGCAAGCATAACCTACAAAATATCTTAGTAAGTATTTTTAATTTGGAGGTAGGTACCAACTATTAGTTTAGTAGATATTCCCATTAAATATAGGTAAATAAATACTACGGTGATTCCAAATTCATTATAGGTTATAAATATATTCGTCATTAATATCTGGATATTTGATTACTTATCTGAATCTGAATATCATTAGGTAGTAGGTACTTACCTAAAAGTTAACTGAAACAAAAAATGATTCATAGGTCGTATCGCCTTTGTATTTACATTCATTTTAGGCCCGGTTTTTCAATCGCTAGATAAACTAACAAATTGTGTTTATTCGACAGATAGCAAGATATTGAATTTTTCAACAGTCGGATAAGACTTATTTAACGAATAACTCCAATATCTGAAGAATAAATCTATCTGCCGCTTCATTTGCCATATAACTGTACTATTCGACTGATAGTTTGAGGCATGACAAACAATTTTCAAAAAAATCTTGAAACTGGCACAAAGTTCAACTAGTGCCATAATAAAAAAAGAAGAAGTAAATAATAGAATTGACATAACACTGTTGACAGAAAATGGGCAGAAAAGTCTGTCTTGCTCTAACGTTAGTCTAAGCAATATATTTGTTTCACCTCTCTGAAGATTGTGTAAGATAGTTATCAATGGAATAAATAACGATTGAAAAATGGGAGAACAAATTATTCCTCCGATAAACAGTCATATAACTTTGTTCGTTAGATAGTTATTTGATAATTTATCTGAGGATTGAAAAACCGGCCCTTAATGCAATAAAGTAGGATATTATTATCAATCAATCTGATCCGAAAAATGTAGATTATAGGTATCTACCTACTTACTGTAAAGTACTATTACTACGGAAAAAGAAATTACTCGCATCTTACCTACCTAATAAATGATAAACAAATAAATAAATAATATCCCAGATGAATTTGTTAAAAATAATTAATCATAATTTTATATATTTTTTTACCTACTTATTAGCAGGTAGGTTACAACTTCCATGATTTGTTAACATTAGGTAGGTATGTTGGGTGAGCGAGCACTATTTAAAATTACAAGAATCATTAGACACTTCCACCATAGTAAAAAGAGTGCAAATTAGGTAATCGTCATACAAACGCACCGCGCGGGGCTTGTATGTGTGCGCCCATAGTATCTATGCGTCGCCGCACGCACACTCAAACAAAATCTCAGTGCGCCACCGCCGCCGCACAGGCACCTAGGTATATGGTATATCAATAAAATAAATTTGTTTAATATGTATTGTAATGTACAAAGTAATATTTTAAATTACTTCGGCTAAAACTAAAGTCCTTTTGTCTAAATCATGCAGAAATGTAGACCTAATACAGTAAAATAGAGGATACCTAGTACTTATTTGAAATATTTTGCGGAAAACAAGAGCACAACATTACGCTCGCGTAAAACAGAACAAAATATTTTCCTAGAAAGCACTGCTCTAATATTGGGATGGCCATCTCCTGTCCCTTTTCAATCTTTAAAAGGCAAAAAGGACGGACTAACTTAAATTAAGGATTAGAGCGTGACATTCCGAATCGAGGCCACTGCATTTTAATAAAAAAATTTCTTAATTTCAAAAACACATTGGTACAGAGAAAACATAAATAGGTATGGTTTGTACTTATTGTTTACGTTATTAGTCAAAATTAATATATTTTTCTCCCACTCTTTTAGTCCTTAATAAGAAAATAAGTTATTGATATAAAACACATATTTAAATAAAACAAATTAGCTAGCTATCCACCTTCGGTAAAACGAATCATTTATCATCATAATTTTGAAAAAAACATTGCTATTTTATAAAATTAAATAAAATTAAAATAAAGTGATGATTTAGGTAGGTACCTACTGTTTCATATAGATAATTTTGATTCATTATTATCATTTCACCAAACCCACGTAGATAATATTCTAATATTAATTTATTCGTCAGCCATTGGCGGCATAATTCTGCTACCAGGGTAGGGTAAAAACCACACGATAAGACAAAAATAATAATATCAGATTAATTAACTTCAACCAAAAGTTATTGGTACCTGAATCACCTGTTGAAAGCGGAAGCGGAAATGTCAAATGTCATAAGGTCACCGGAAGTAACGACATTTAAACAAATAAAGTACGACATTTAAACAAATAAAGTACCGCGACAAAGTTTAGAAACTGTTTAGCTCAATATTTGTTGCACTTATCCATTTCCTCGACTAATTGTCGTGCTCGTGTATCGAGTCGTGATGAACTAACTCACTGGCATATTGGCACGATTTCAAAAGTCAAATTTAGAACTGGATGGTCTCTTCGTTCAAATAAATCAATTCAGTTCCTTTTAACGATTAAAAAAGGCGGATAGGTGACATTTTATGACTGCAATAATAAAAAAATAAGGGAAATAATTTACCTTGGCTGTACAATTTATTGGTCGCAATTTTCTCACCCCGCGCGTGGTCGCTGCTGCGCGCGCCGCTTGCGCGTCTGCATCCAATACGCAAGTCAGAATTTCAGTACAGTGGGGAGTTTTTCAATCCAAAGGGCAGTTCAAGATCACAAACGTCGCCGGTTTTACCTATCGCGGGGTTTCCTAAACAGTTCCTACATTATAATTTTGTGAATATGGTTTGGCCGACGGTCTACGATGGACAAGAGGTAACGTTTATTTTCTCTTTGTCTATTTTTGACGTATTTACACAAGTTACGTGATCTGTTTAGTGGTTTGGTTACGTTTCGATATTTTTCAGTTGCCTTGGCAATGTTCTTGGGCTTTATGCTATAAAAAGCATAAGCAATAGAGGAAACGGAAATGTATTTTTTTTTCCGCCAATGCAATGCACTTGGGTACCTACCTATTTATTATTTTTGTTTTAGGCTAGGTAACGTAAAATAGTAGGGACTAAAATATTTTTTTTCGACCGGCAATTTCTTTACTTGGTACCTTACATAAATTTCAAAAGTACTTATTTCTAGAAGTTGGTAATATATTTAACTCCTTACTACTTGAACGTACTCAATCGATACAAACCCAGGACTTGACTACCCAACCTATTTATTATAGTGACCTAAAAGTTTAATTACCCATAATAAGTGCAACTAAAATTTATAAAAAAAACATACATTTCTAAGTAAATCAAAATAATCCAAATCAAAAGCAAAATAATCCACTTTTTTACTTTCTTAAATTTTGATCAGTAAAGTTTTGTCAAAATATGCCCTCTGTTTTAAGAATAAAAAAAAGCTAAAGATTTTTTATTGCTATTAATAAAACGAGTAGAGTAAGTACCTAAGTATAACCAGATTAAATTAATTAGGTTCGGCTTTAATAATATCAGCCAAACAAGAAAGAAGGGTCTACCCGTCTACCGCCTATAATTCTATTCGGCACTCGCTCTACTGCTAACAACTCCCCTAATTTTACCCCTTACCTTGTGACGAAGGGTCGTATTCATATGCACGCACATCCATCCATCGCAACACAAACACAAAGGCTCGTATTTCGCCTTGAACCAGATCTTGAATAACAATTGTGAATTGTGACAGATGAGATGACACACAGATGATCCGTGGAATGAACACGTTTTTCGAATTGCACCTCAAGGCCGTCTTTATTAGTTCCTGTTAGTTACGACTGCATTTAGCGCTTTATTTATGATGTGGGTCAGATGCGCAGGATATTTTAAGGTGCCCATTTATAATACACTACTCAATACACTACATAATGATATAGTTAGAGTCAGAAAATTATGCATCATAAAGAGTTTTAGACGACTGAAAGTTTTTGTTAAACTATCTAAAACCACTTGATGGTCAAAGCCACCACTATCGTTAAACATTCTAAAAATGGCCTCGGTCATTGACACCTAATTCGTCACGATTCAGTAAGTAAGTTAGGTAAATAATTTATTTGATTGAAACTGAGCGGCACTTCTAAGTAATATACCAAATAACATAACTAACTACTTGAACTTACTCACTTAGTATTGTTGGCTGTAAAACAGTACTTCCTTACATAATAAAAAGATTGATTTTAGTTTATACTATCTTGAATAAAATAAATACTTAGGTAAGTATAATATATATATTATAAAAAAGTTTGTGGCTGACTCTACCTGTTTACTAGCAACATCTTGAAACATTTAGACAGAAGAACATAGATCATACTTTTCTTTACCTAGGTAACAATCAACTAATAAACAATACCAACAACATTGTGATAACAAGTATAATATAAGTAGCGTAGTATTTCATCAAGTTAACGTTTTATCAGTGCTAATGTACCTACCTAGATTAAAATCATAAAATCTGAACTGCTATAAATATGCTAATACTTAGGTATAAGTAGTATTAATTAAAGAGATAACGGAAAGTGCATAGATCCTACTTGTTAACTAGGTGTGGATACTGTAATAGTTTAGTATAAGTAAGTAGGTACACACACAATTATTATTAACTTGGTTTATAAAATGATGTCAAAAAACTTTGATGAGCTGCCTTTAGAGGAGAATGTTAAAATGCTGAGTGTGTCGTCAGATTATTCCATTGTCACCTGATATACGCACACGCACACATGAAAGTATTTCAGCTCGGTGCCCTGTACCCCGAGTATTCTAGCCTCTTCAAAATAATCATCAAATAAAAACTAAAAACATGACTACGCCCCTAAAAAAATATGCCTGTGTCACTCGGGCTGATGTAAGGATTCTAACGATACCCCATATATCTAAATCTGTTCAGGCATTTAGAAGTTATGGTGGGATAAACAAACTCACATACTACATACTCGTACATACAGGAACCATCTTCTTTGCGTGTTGATGACAAATTAAATCATTCCATAAACATATTACACTCCTTTTTTGGGCAGTCGTGTAAAAAGAATTAATAGGTATCTTCTAATCTAAAGTAAGTATAAGTAAAGTTTGACCAAAAGCAAGCTTATTCAATTAAAAAAAAAGAAACTCAGTGTATTTTTTTTTCAATATTGACTTATACTTTCTTAACCGGCAGGTGAAGACAGAATATCTTTTAAATGAAGCAGGGGAGATGCAAATAATTTTCGTTTTGTATTTTAGTCAGGGTCTGCTGATAAGCCCAGCATGCAGGCGGCAGCGGCTGACGCAGCTTCCCATCTCCAACACATTTGCGCCCTCGACATCGACTCAAAGGCGTCGTATGTGCGCCTGTCTGGAATCATCTGCACTATTGGTTGGTACCTTATCATGACACCATCATCATCACGTGCCCATAGACCTATTTTATCGCTCATAACGTTACTATATCTACGGCTCTTTTCATACAATCGCTACCGACTATCCTGCCCATATTGTCACTCCACAGGGAATCGGACTACTTTTTTTTATTTTATAAATTCAAACTTCTTAGTTTCTGCTATCGAACACAAAAATAATTTTTGCTCTATCTTTAAAATTGACAGAGTTATAAAGGTTTGAAATTCAAGATTAGACAGAGAGGCACATGCTCACTTGTGACGTCATTTGTTAGTAACGCCATATTATTATTATCTACATACAAAAACCGTTTTTGAAAGAGACAGACATATTGAAACTTTAAAAAATCACTGTAAATTAGTTTTTCAACCGATTCTGTTTTTTTCTTCGCGAATCGTCTGCTACTAATCTATATTTTAAAAATAATTCATAAAATATGGTAAATTTAGGAACAGTTCGATCCCCTAGCAAAGAGTTTGGTTAGACACTTATCTTCCTGCGAAATTGTGTGCTTCCTGCTTTTTCCACGTTGATTCATTCGAATCTATATAAAGAAGTTCTAGACGTCGATGCTCCTATGAGTAGTGGGAAATGGGAACAAACTGTACTTTAACATAATGATGACACTGAGAAAGAAGTCCTTTGAACCTCTCCGGATCAGAAGTACTGCTCCCGGTTTCCACCAACGCGGAGAGGAGAGGAGATGTGTTTGAATAACCAAGATTTCGTTATTGAAGCTAAGCGGAGAGGAGATGTGGAAATAACGAAATCTGATTGGTTATTCAAACATATCTTCTCTCCTCTCCGCTTTGGTGGAAACCGGGCCTAAATGTACTTATCACTAATACTACTACAAAAGACAACACCCGCAAAAGGATATGTTTAGCTTAGCCCTATTCCTAACTGGTTCCAAATAACATATCAGATTGATTCCGCCTGGATCACGTCGTGGACTTGTTATAAATTGTTTAGCTTTACTTTGATTGCGTCCGCCAGGTCCCGTGTCCCGCGATGTGGCAGTGCTGGAGAAGATGATGGAGACCGGCATGAACGTGGCCCGCATGAACTTCTCCCACGGCAGCCACGAATACCACGCTGAGACCATCAAGAACTGCAGGATAGCCGAGAAGAATTACAGCGCCAAACTCGGCATGCCCTTCTCCCTGGCCATCGCGCTGGACACCAAGGGACCTGAGATCAGAACCGGCCTGCTTGAAGGCGTGAGTCTATTTTTTTAATAATAATTATTGTTTTTTCAGGCCCGATTCATTTGCCTTTAAATCGTTTGGAACCTATGGTATCAAGCCTTGAATTTGCTTTGTGATCAGCTCATTCCCCCCATCCATTGAGGGGTTGAACTTATCCTGAATTGGGGTGGATTTGCATAACTTTTGTATGGATTATAGAGCAGACTTTCCCGCGTATAAAGTTATAATATATCATCACCAGGGTGGCTCCGCGGAAGTGGAACTGAAGAAAGGTGAGACTATTAAGCTGACCACAGACCCCAGCTTTGAGGAGAAGGGCAATGCCAAAGTAGTGTGGTTGGACTACAAGAACATCACAAACGTGGTGAAGCCAGGAAACCGCATCTTCATCGACGATGGCCTGATCTCCATCATCTGCTCGTCTTCCAACGCGGATACCCTCACCTGCACCATTGAAAATGGAGGTTGGTTATCTCTACATCTTTTTATAATAGCCTTTTAGTACTTGGAATTATGTGCAATGAAAAGTAAACAAGTTTTTAATAACCCTATGTTCGCGAAAAAATACCCTGCTCCAATAATCTAAAAGTAAAGTAAGGTTATAGTAGGTACTTAGTATTTTTGGATAGTTGAACCTTCCTATACAAAAATGTCAATATATATCCGTAATAGACGTACCAATTTTATTTGAACTTTAAAAACTAAATTTTTTGAGAATTTTTACGCTATCTAAAAGAGTGTTGTTGTATCATAGGTATGCTTGGTTCCCGTAAGGGTGTGAATCTTCCCGGGCTGCCGGTGGACCTACCAGCCGTCTCCGAGAAAGACAAGTCAGATCTTTGCTTCGGCGTTGAACAAGGTGTAAGTACCTTCCACATATCTATTTATTTTTTTATTTCTTCTCTCTATCTCTCATGTGTTCTGTCAGTAGGTATTTGAAAGAGCCAGAAAAAATACTTTTAAAATAATTCGTAAAATTCTGGCGTGAAACAGGTATTAGTTTTTAAGATAATCAACTTAAACTTTAAGAATGAAAGTGAAGTGACTCAAAAAAGATGAAGGAATATCTCTGAATAGGGTTGGCAGCTCCATATTTATTTATTTTATAAAACATTTATTTCGATGATCAAAAAAAACATCAGTCTGTGAAAAGGTGAGAGTTTCTCTACCATCAGCAAACTCTTTGAGTAAAGATTTGAGGAATGCCGAAGTGTGACCGAAGGTAGATGACATCATCATCCTAATTTTCGGAAACACTTACTAATGATGAGCAAAGAAGCATTACACGTGAGTGCTTATCATTATCATACACGCAAGGCATGTCAGGCATGATAGTATACTCGTATCTGCAAAATATTTGGGTACCATTCGGTGACTGATTGATTGTCTTTATCGTTTTAACGTCTACATCATTCAAAATATCCTAAGTAGTTATCTGCTAAGTATGTTACGTATTTGGTATTATGATACTTACAAATTCATATCATTGCTATAAGATGTGTAGATCTTAATAATTTCTTTCATGAAATGTCCGTTTGAAGATAATATTATGCAGAGATAATGTGCTTTATTTGTTTTTCAACTTATCTTTTATCACATTTCTACACCTACGACAATAAGCGGCCTTGATAATCTTCAACAAATTTATTATATAGGTTGGATCATCATTATAATTAAAGGATTTCACTCAAAAGCTAAGTTACTTAACTACCATTATCGATTACATACTTTCAACGATAATTTACATCAATTTGGTTGGCCAGACAAACACCACAGTTTAGTTTCTGTATACATTAACTATAATATTTAACATTAACTATAACATTATAAAAGTATTTTTTCACACAGATAATAATTATGATGTGTAGTTATTAATTAGCGTCAAGGAGAGAATAATACAAAATAATTATATGCTAAACGATTCACTTAAGTATTGTTAATAAAGTTAAGTTCATTTATAAAAAAATACAGTAACAGTAAGTAAATTAATTAAACTACCCATATGCAATAATTAAATATAAAAAACATTGTCAAAAGGCATGGTTACAATAACTAAGTACGAGTAGGTTCTATAACCTAGGTTTATCTATATAAATAAACATACAATTATGGTACGGTACCTACTTTTATGCACTTACTGATAAATGAAATAGGTCCAAGATGAAATAAGATTACAGTCACATTATTATATAACGAAATGATACCCTTATATCTTGTAATTTGACCTTGTTCACCCTTGACTATTCCTTCCTTGTATGAAGTTCAATAATGTTTATATTTAGTTTCTGTAACAACTAAGTAAATTATAATTGCACCTACAGATTTGTATACAGTTAATAACAACGTACAAGATAAGAAGAAGCAGTTGATAAATGACTACGAATATCCTTATGTAATTAGCGTATCAAAAGAAGAAGCAAATTCGTTTTAGACATAGACATATTGATCAGACGATGTTAAAAAATCTGAAAAATTGAGGATCAAGCTAAGTGGAAGTGCTTTAGAGAAGCATACACCCAACGAAAGAGGGCGAAATAAATGCTTGAGAATAAAAAGATCCTTATCCAGCAATGGACTGTAACGGGCCGTTGATGATGATTATGATACAGCATGATTTTGTAATGTTCACAGTTCAGACCATCATAAGCAACAACTTTTCCCAAGGAACATGGGTTGAGAACCCCGAAAAAAAATCGACTTTTCATACAAAATACACAATCAACTTTTCTAATTTGTATGGGAGGTCGAAATTTTTTTGGGGTTTTTCAACCCTTGGGAAAAGTTGTTGCTTATGATGGTCTGAACATCATTTTTAATTTTGCTAGGGATTACAAAATCATGTTGTATACTTGTAGGTTCTAATTGTTATTATGTTATCCAGGTGGACATGATATTCGCGTCGTTTATCCGCAATGGCGCAGCTCTGAAGGAGATCCGCAGTATCCTTGGCGAGAAGGGGAGGAACATCCAGATCATCTCCAAGATCGAGAACCACCAGGGCATGGTGAACCTCGACGAGATTATTGCCGTAAGTTTTTTTTTATTATAGAAACATAATATGACTGTTTAGTATTAATTTTTATCCATTAACTAGCCCGGAGCTATCTACACCTGCGAAGGTATTCAATTTTTCCCCAGTGTCGGCCAAATAAATGAGGTAATTGAGGAATTTATAATTTTAATCAGATTACTACTCTGTGGTCAATAAATTATTTTTCTTTCTTTCTTTCAGTTTCTTCGATATTCCCATAGAAATGAAACTATTTTCCAAGATTTAAGGTAGTAAAATTTTAATCTCCGTGGTTAATCCATGGCAAATTAGGTTTGAAATAAATACACCGGGTGGTATACGTCATTCATTAGTTAGTATATACGTCTAACTTCTTGTCCAATCTTGGGAATTCAGGAAATTATTGCTATATTTTTCAATGTTTACTTGTACTACCTGTTTTTCAGTAAATAATTTAGATGTTCTATCTATTGTGATCGTCGTCGTAACAGAATAGAAAAGTATCTTTTCTATAAGTACCATTCGTATACAAATCATAGGTCGTAGTTTCATTTACATAACAACAACTGCAGTAGCAATTGTCAGTGATTGGTTCTAGTTTAAACTGGATGTCTGAAGCAAGCATGTGACCTGCAATTCATATCTGCAATCATGACTGACAAGGCATTTAGAAAATTGTTACCATCCGCCTTATTTGCGCCCGCCGACAATATGAATACATACAGCTGTTTAAACTATTGCAGAAATATTTAACTTAAACTAGGGTAAGCTGACTGAACCTGTGTAAAATTCTTGCTTACAAAAATTAAAACACGAAACATTCAGTAAAAACTAAAAGCGGCAATAGTATCTACATACTCATTAGGGATTTGTTTGGGCGAGAAGAGGCCGACGGTAAAACGAGATTGTCCAGAAAGTGCATCTTCACTATTGCTTTTTAAAAATAAGAACAAGAATACATAAAGATCCAGGTTATCTTAATTTTAAATATAACAATTATATAATGGATGTTTTTTTACAGGCATCTGACGGTATCATGGTCGCCCGTGGTGACCTGGGTATTGAGATCCCACCAGAAAAAGTGTTCCTCGCACAGAAGACCATGATTGCTAGGTGCAACCAGGTACGTCATTTATCTATCTTTTGTAAGCTCAGAATTGTATCGTGTTATGTGGGTTCTATTTGGAACATATATGAGTATTTATAGTTGATGTTGTACGACTGTTTTATTATTGAACCATACGTGACGTAACGTTGGAAGACATGGTTTCCATTTTTACGTGAGTGTTCCGTTTTGAATAAATAATAATGTTGTACGACTGTTTTGCTCTTAACATGACCACAGTATTCGTTAGTGACTATATATATTTCCATATATGAGTAATCTATTTTCCGATCACAAATAAAACAAAAGATAATGAGATAATGAGTCTAACCACTAATAGTCTTATGGAAGAGGGGCTCAGAAAGCTTGAAACACCTGTCAGGGCTGATGAAAAGTGATCTGTGTAGATTGGGGTGTATGTGAGGTTACCTACAAAAAAAACTTAATGTTCAGCGTAAATATTATATCAAAGAAATCCTCTCGAATCGCAGGTCGGCAAACCAGTAATCTGCGCCACGCAGATGTTAGAATCCATGGTGAAGAAGCCTAGACCAACGCGCGCCGAAACCTCGGACGTCGCGAACGCAATCCTCGACGGCGCCGACTGTGTCATGCTGTCCGGAGAGACCGCTAAGGGAGACTACCCGCTCGAGTGCGTGCACGTCATGGCCAACATCTGCAAGGAGGCAGAGGCCGCCATCTGGCACAAGCAGCTGTTCAACGACCTCATCGGCCAGGTGAGTCACTACTGATACACGCTACTTGACGCTAGATGGCGCTGATGCAACATGCTGTCTAGAGTTCGTTAAAGTGCGCGTCATGGCCGACATCTGCAAGGAGGCAGAGGCCGCCATCTGGCACAAGCAGCTGTTCAACGACCTCATCGGCCAGGTGAGTCACTACTGATACACGCTACTTGACGCTAGATGGCGCTGATGCAACATGCTGTCTAGAGTTCGTTAAAGTGCGCGTCATGGCCGACATCTGCAAGGAGGCCGAGGTGGCCATCTGGCACAAGCAGCTGTTCAACGACCTCATCATCGGCCAGGTGAGTCACTACTGATACACGCTACTTGACGCTAGATGGCGCTGATGCAACATGCTGTCTAGAGTTCGTTAAAGTGCGCGTCATGGCCGACATCTGCAAGGAGGCCGAGGTGGCCATCTGGCACAAGCAGCTGTTCAACGACCTCATCATCGGCCAGGTGAGTCACTACTGATACAAGCTACTTGACGCTAGATGGCGCTGATGCGTCATGCTGTCTGGAGAGAATACAAAGGGGACTAAAACCAAACCATTACATTGTTGCTGGAAATGATGATGATAACGGCTAGAAGTGGCATTGACTGCTCGATTTAACTGTGTTATCAATGAACTTGTACTACTAAGTCTATTATTTGTGTTGCTTCTAAGCTTATCTCCTGCAAGAAGCTTGAGCTTGAATTTAGTACGGTCAGGCCATAGTCGATTACTCTGTAACTTTTAAAAGCTATCTTGAGTATGGCCCTGGTAATCTTAAGTCCGCGCTCACTACTTTGGTAGGAACGTTGGCTCCCATAATACAGAATATTCTAGCTTGGGAGCTCTTCGTTACACTTATATGCGACCATTAGCCTTATTGTACTTTTCTCTTTAGACATCATGGATAAATGTAATTAGGCTTAAACAATAAAGATTTTATTATTATTATATTCAGTCTACAGATAATATTGATAGGTTACAAAACTATCTATTCTTATTGTTTTAATTCTGAAATATATGCTTAATTATGTAACAGTATAGACATGTTATCGAAAATAAATATATTTGATTTGACAAAAAAAAAATAGTGATTAGGTGCGTTAAAAAAACCCCTATCAATCTGTATGACAGGGTTATTCTATTCAGCCAGCAAAGTTCTAAAATTAATACCACAATTAAAATTTCAGGTGAAAACCCCAGTGGAAAACACTCATTCAGTCGCTATCGCAGCAGTAGAAGCAGCTAGCAAGTGCCTAGCAGCCGCCATCGTGGTGATCACGACGAGCGGGCGCTCCGCCCACCTGCTCAGCAAGTACCGGCCGCGCTGCCCCATCATCGCCGTCACCCGCCTGCCGCAGACCGCGCGCCAGGCGCACATCTACCGCGGCGTGCTGCCGCTCGTCTATAGCGGTGAGAGGATACACTATAGAGTCCGTCAGTTTGAATGCAATCAGAAAAAAGTTCCAAATGGTTTTTAACTGCTGTCTGCTTAGTTATTTAAGTGCAATTTAAGTTAGCTAACAAGTTTGCCTTCACCTTTAGTAATAACAATCGTGATTCGGATACCTCTAGGTAGAGTGAAATAAAATGGCCACTCTAACTTAGCATAAATTTAATCAATCGATCAGCCTATTGCATGCAGTCCACTGCTGGACGTAGGCCTCCTCAGGGGCACGCCCAGCAGTCCCCCTGGCAGGGGGGCGTCCCACACTACGTTTCCCGAGACGCGGTCTCCATTCGAGAACCCGTCTGCTCCAAATTTAATAGTCTAACGGAATATTTTGCATTTTTATTTACAACAAAAAAGTTTGCTTTTGGAATATTTGTTTTTAATGATGATGTTTAAAATAAATTTAAAATTTCTTGAAAGAGTTACGTTTTAGTTTCCAACGAATAAATATATTATTTCCGCTGTCTCGATCCAAATATTGAATATTTACAGAGCAACCAGCCGGCGACTGGCTGAAGGACGTGGACAACCGCGTGCAGTACGGTCTGCAGTTCGGGCGCGCGCGCAACTTCATCTCGTCCGGCGACCGCGTCGTCGTCGTCACGGGCTGGAAGCAGGGCTCCGGCTTCACCAACACCGTGCGCATACTGTACGTACTATAAACTGGCTAATTGTAAAAATAGGTCTCCACAAAATATGGTTCATTCAGCCCATAATTCTGAATTCATAAGGGTATCCCACTACAATTTATTTTCAGAAAATATATTTGTGATCGTTTTTTCCGGTTTTACTACCTACATAAATAATGTCGAAGTGTTAATCAACTTTTTTGCACGTGCAGAATACTTTGCGTAGACAGTTTTAGAAATCTAATTTCTTTAATAAGTACTCCATTTAAGTTTTTTTTTTTGCGTTGCGTCAAAGATGTAGCACTTTCAAGATGTAGCGCTACGTACTACGATTTGATAGATGTGCATAAATAACACACAAGATAATAATGATAATTGTTTATTTAGTGTTTTAAAAGTTTATCTTATAAGTATTTACTTACCATTTAGACAAAACGTTAATTAATGTCAATCTATGTAGAATACTATTAACACGTAGCTACGACGACGTAGCGAGTGCGTCGTAGTAACAAGGTATATCGAAATCCTTTATTAAAATAACATCAACATTTATATCACACTCCACAATGACGCGTGAAATTTTCCTATAAGTTAAAAAAAACTGAATTATTAGTTTCTTAATCGTATTTCAGTAATTTAATTTATTTTGTTTTTCTTTTTCAGGCAAGTCGACTAAATCCTGCCAAAGGAGACACCAAAAGAAAATTATATTCTATATTAATTAAGTATTAGTACGAAGAACATCGATATAAGTCAAGATCTAGAAAGCGTTACTCAGTGATATAATAATATAGTATATAAAAATTTGGAGATATGTATATATATATATATATAAATTGATTCTCAAAATTATATTATAGTACTAGGATAAAGTTATTATTTATTGAGTTATATATAGGAGTATTGATATAGGAGTATTGATAATGTTGCCCGTTCTGTACGTGAAAATAAAAGTGTTTAAACATATTGAAAATTGTTTTATTTATGTTTTATTTATCGGAGAGTAAAATGTACTTTTCCTGTGTTTTTTTTTAATAGCAATCAATAAACTACACATTTCTTTGTGTACTCCTAAAATCGATTTAATTTAAATAGTGACTATTTGAGAGATTAAATTTAGGCGAAACGTGGTATCAAATCTAGGCATTGTAAGTAGGTGTAGTTCTTCAGAGCTGGTGTGTAAAATACGATGAACATAATCTTAGTCTTTAGAAAATTACTTCAATTTAGTACATAGAATCTAAGCAACTTTTGCACGTTTCTATTTCTGAAAAGACTAGGATAATGTCAGCTACGACCAACGCTACAATACGATGTAATAGTGGCCAGTTCTGGAACTGTCAACATCAGATGCTACTGCGGAAAATAATATTAGTTTTAGGACTACGTGCGTAGATGTCGCTAGTACGAATAAAGGTAGAGCATGATTTAGTTCCTGATCGCAAAAAGATGGCGTTGCTTAAGGCGTGTCTCCTGCCATGTTTTGGTCTACACAATACACATAAAACATCTCAACAAAACAAAAACAAATACATATTTGTCCATGGTTCCTCTACACAAATTGAAACAATGTTTTGGAAAACATCCAGGGTTGGAATCAGTCTTCAAAAAAAAATTTCTATGACAATCAAAAGGGTTATTTTTTTAACAAAATATAGTACATACACCAAATCCACTTTTAATTTAACATCATTTATAGTAAACAGTGCCTTCCTAAATAATGTAAAATTATAGACGTCTCAAAGTACGGTTCGAATATTATAATTTGTAGCACAACATCAAAGTCAAACCCTGCGCTGAGCTGAACTATAGAACTGATGGTTATAATTTTTATATTTGTCATATTTACGAGTAT
This sequence comes from Carpatolechia fugitivella, assembly GCA_951230895.1. Classification (NCBI taxonomy): domain Eukaryota; kingdom Metazoa; phylum Arthropoda; class Insecta; order Lepidoptera; family Gelechiidae; genus Carpatolechia; species Carpatolechia fugitivella. The sequence goes on along the minus strand of OX579648.1, from coordinate 7,452,546 downwards.
TACACACAATACATCCTAGTATATATCTTACTAAATATAATACGGGAAAAATTATCGTATTTTTTTACGAACGATCCTGCCATTAGTATAGTACATAGTATGAACTACGAAAATATAGTACAAACACGATATTAATTTATTCCTATTCTCAAAATACATATCAAAGTAGGACTAATGAACTGAGCGGAGGACATTAAAGAAAGGTGAAAAAACAAACGCGCCAAATTCTTCATATCATGAGTCGTGAAGCTTCTTTCATCGGCCGTGGCGTCTTCGTCTTACGTGGGCCGGCGTGACGTCACGGGATCACGGATGATATGAACACAAGTACTAAATGAATTAAACGTCACTATATAGACAAAATGGTTGTAGGTATCTACTTATCAGATTTTTTTAATTTACATCTACTAAATAAATAGTAAAGTCGATGACTGATTTTTGAATCCCTGGTGTGGGAGAAGGAGTTGCATTAATATAGCTGTCAAGCTAAAATCTCTTTGTGAGATTTTCCCCAGTTTGGTTAGGTTAGGACATTGCGGGATGATTCACCTGAAAGATGATTCGGCGAGGAACGCTAACCCGTTGGTCCCAGTTCATATAGTTGTTACACGAGCCATGTCAATAGCATTTGGCGGCCTTCTGTGATCGAAGGCTCTATAACATTGACTCCAGGGTCGGTTGTCGACCTTACAACCCGCACGATGAAAAAGTAAAAGGTAAGGAAATAAATTAAACATGATAACACACAAAACATTTTTACGTAGACCTTAGCTACGGCGTAGCATCGTAGCAATTACTACGGCGTAGTGAACGTAGCAATGTAATACCGTGGTGGTGCCACTGATTAAAATTCTACGACGTAAAAAATGTATGTATGATCTTTTGGGCAGATCTTTGAAAAAAAAAGTAATAGAGGGATTATATTATTATCGTTTATTTCCTTTGGTAGATATCTTTAATAGCACAGACTGGGAGGACGAGTGACAACTTTTATGATTCGAGATATTTCATGATTCGTTTTTGCAGACAAACAAAAGAAACACCTAACAGCGGGCAGTAGAGTACTAAAGGAGCTCGCTCAATGAGAACAGTTTAGTAAAAATCGATGCAGATTTGACACATTTTTAACATCCCCCGATCGTCGCTCCGCTTGTCGCCTCGCTGCCGTTCAAGCCTTTAGCTATTCCGTTAGAAAAACAAAAGTAGGTATTACAAACGTATACATTCGCAATAGTACAAAATTCTCCGGTGACTTATTTAGTTCTCACGAAGTTTATGATTTTTACGTAGATAAAGAATCTTAAAGACTAGGTTCACCGAAGGGGAAAATTTTAGAGCAGACAAAGTCTTTCTCATACACATACGACGCTGATCTTTAAGTTAATTTTCATACACATACGACATAAATCTGTTTGGTAATTCTGCTCTGTGGCTAGATGGGACGATGGACTGCCTTGTCTGCTTTTCAGTATACTGCGCATCGCCACCCTGAATCCCGAGCAACTGACAGAGAGTTCTGCGCCGCCGCCGCCGGCGCCTAAAAATAACCAGCGAGAGCTCAGTACCGCCGCAACTGTCGCGCGCACCGCTCGCCGCGCCCGCGATCGCAACCATGGCGGAGACTATCGAGGAGTCGTACGAGTCCGCGGTCACCCGCAAGGTGGTCCGCACCAGCCTCAAGATAGAGGAGGTGAGCGACACACGCGCCTTATGTAACGCCGCCCGCGCACCGCAAATATACCGCCGGCGCACGCGGCGGCGCCACCATGCTCACATAACAGATAACACGTTTGACAGTGAACACGGACGTAAACATAGGAAACACAGGATAAAGCTGCCCTGGGAAACGATGCGGATATGCACTATGACCGCCCCTCCTACACCATTATAGCCACTCTCCTTCTTTTGTCTCGATGACGGCTGAAAGATCTATCCGGACGTAAAACTATTCCTGGAGACCGGCACCGGCTCGTAAATCGATTTCGAGTGTTTAAACCGTTACGTTCGAAGGTCCGATGGACGTCAGCGAGGAGGAAGTGTGCGCAAACGCCACTTGTAATATGCGGCGTTTTAAATAGGTCTTGAATGAACATTTCCACCTTGAGTGAGCATCGACCTGCAACGGGATGGACGCTACCGACCTTGCAAGAAACAAACACTGCACACTGAACACACAAGTCACATACATTTACACAACTAATCATAAACACAAGACAATAAATGGCATTTCAATCAAACAATGGTACAATACAATGAGTTACAACAGCATTTTCAATGAATTCAATGTGGTCTTCTTTACCTCGAAGAAGGTTTAGCTTTTCGCGTACAAACTATCTGGAGCGTGACTCCTAACAATGGGGCCGTATCACTGCATTTACAATCTGGTTAATCGCATCCGATCGTGTAATGTTGACAATGATTGTCAGTAGAAAGAAACTACTGTCGGTTTCCAAAGCGCAAAAACCAATGGAAAAACGCGGCGTGGAATATTTTCGTCTTGGCTCCCATCCTAGTTTATCTGCTACATTACGATGTTTATTCACAATACGAATGTGAACATTAATGTGTGCGTCTGTGCCACTTGTGTTTGGGTCTTACACTGTACTGTAGATTGATCTCACGGGATGACGCCGGATAATCGATGCTAAACATCAAGTAGGTATATTTGGGTCAGCAGCAACTCTAGCTGCTTTAAATCAAGACTGACATCGACACAGATAACAAAATCTCATAAATGCATAAGATGGATGGCAGTAAACTCCAGGCAGACAGCTGCTCTCTGCAAGCTTGCTATTTGCAAATTGCACAAATCTGTCAGATTCAAACATGAAACAAATGTAGAGTCATTCTTAATTTTTGTAACAACCTTGGTCACAAAGCGTTCGCACCGTATGCCAGGTGCCGCTCGAAACAAGGAGGAAATGGTCAAAACATAATTATAAACAAACACACTGTCCTCGCATACCGCTGTAGGGATCATATATATAAAGGGCGGGATTTTTGGCAAGTCCCGGTAGACACTCGCTCCAAAAGTCACTTACTCCATATATTTTGGTATGAAAAAAGTGAAGATTTATGTGTGCACGCGTATAAACTGTGAATATTGAATGATAACGATCGGTCAGTTACTAACATTCTACAAATGATTGAAATGATTTAACGGTAACGCTTGAGTACGTTCATGACGACCTAACCATGCCGTTATGTTTTTAAGAACCTAGCAATCAAACTCTACATTAAAATGCTCTACAAAACTATAGGATGAGTATTTTATGTCTTTACTCGTTCGAATAATCTGCACAAAACAGAAAGTTAACAGCTTTTAATTAACGGAACTGTAAGTAACTGCCATTTGTTATTTTATTTCTTAGCTTTTTTTTAAATATCGGTTGGTTTGTAGTTTTCTCAACATAAAATATTGACTTACTGTTTTAAAATACCTGTTATAACTACTTTTCTATGCAAACGTGAAATAACTTACAGAACGCTAAACTTTAAATACAACACAAGCTTTTGTTATTAAGTTGGGTTATGGTTACATTACAACTAACCTAATGGTCACCCATCCATAAAGCCCAAGTCACACAGAGCCGTGCCGGGGGCGGTCCGGGGCCGGGAAAGTGGGACGGTGCTATGGCGCGGCATAGCGCCGTCCCTCTTGTCCCGGCCCCGGACCGCGCCGCTCCCGCTCTGTGTGACTTGGGCTTAAATCAGAACCATTGATTGAGTTTTGTGATTGTGCAAAGAATTTCCCGACACGACTTCAGCACTTCAAACGCTTGTTCCTGAACTTATTTAGCAAAATTAAGTACCTTAATGCAATACAGATACAAAACGAAAACATCATAAAATCATATTTGCAATATGTAATTTTACTGTTGTTTACGCGTCTCGTTTTTTTATCAGTTTATACGGGTATTTCATGAAATGTTTATATTGATGTTTTCCTGCCATTAAATGGTTTGTTGACCGGGAAGCCGCAATGTATGCCAACTTATTGCGAACGTTTCCTTGCATCAAATAATACTCTACTTATAAAAAAGAAACAATACTGCATTGAAAAAATAATTTTCATTAAATTGTGAGCAAGTTTAGTTAATATCTAATAGATAACCTATTGTCGGGCCGTTGATTTGATTTGATTTGAACCTATTGTCAACCGACCTAAGTTATTTAGACCTTTCTGTTCGAAAATTACCAGTTCAAATATAAAAATAAATTTGAAAAGCTCCTACAATGAAATTCATTATTGTTCTCATTATTTACGGCGTTGACGAAAACACGTGTGCATAGACGTACATGAACGCCTCAAAATATCTTGTTTTCGTCCAAACGTACCTACCCAATTACTCCAGTTAATCAGTTTGTAGTTGATTGCAAATATGCAATAGTAAACATTAAATATTTGTCGATTTCATCTGATTTGATTTAACGCGAGTGTTATCATAAGATCTCCAAATCTCCATCTCGGTGTACATATTATATTTGTAAATTTTAAAAAAAGCGAACTTTTCTTTGTAAGAATTTTTTATCCACAAAAGAAGAAACAAAAGATTCACAAAGATTCACCTCAAAAGTTAGTTTCAATCCCATATCTCCATAAAATCCAAGGGTTTCTGTAAGTTTTCATCTCTCATGCTCTGAAAGTAGTCCAATAAAAAATAAAATGTTTTGCTTGAATATGCCTACACAAAATTCATGTATTTACTACGATATATCAATAAAATTATTTAATATTCGTAAAATAAACTATTTATTTGCACAAAGCTCAACTAGTGCCATAACAACTACGAATAAGGAAGCTATGGAAATGTATTTGTGAACTTGGGTTTTCCCAAGAAAAATATGGGCCCAAATCTCGAGTACTTAAACGAAAAACGTCACTGTAGACAGGCCAATTGGATGCGTTCACGCATCACGTCATATTCCGGCAAGCTCGGTGATTGGTTCACGGCATGACGGCTAACGGTGATTGGATCGCGTCACTTGTGCAGTGTTATGCATTAAGTGTGATAGAACAAGTCAAATTAAAAATTATTGTACTTTTGCATTACTCATATGAATCAGATTACTTTGTCATAATTTACTAAAATCATATTTTATGTATATTATTTAAATGTGTGATTGTGTGGAAGAGGCCATTACTCAAACTTCTCTCATTTTCGTATTGTATTTTGTATCCATCAAAATCTTCCCAATCGTTTGTTGTTTTCGAGTTATGATTTTACTAACGTTGAAATACAAGCCTGAACTAAGGAGAGACTACATTATTTCGGGGATCCGTCCAACATGTGCGATCCTGCTGGCAACGGTTCTCCGTCAAATATTAAGAGGTCTACAGCTCACAGAGCCACTAGTATAGAAGACTTGGCCTTGTGCCTTTTAAAAGAAAATAACAAAGAAAATTGGCAACTTCAGATGTATGGTTTACTTACATTGTCTTTCACTTTGGATTATAGAGAAAACTTCATCATATTATGTTGATAATAATGCAGCATAATCGATATAATTTCAAAATTTACTTAGTGGGGTAACTAACGGAAAATAACTG